>QBDW01000711.1:0-45035 GCA_003261595.1 Maconellicoccus hirsutus
AATTTGATTTTTTATCAAAAGAGTCACTGTACAAGCATTAAAAAAAATGAAAAATTTAGGCCTCCCAGCGGGCCATGAGGAGACGCTAGTGTTACATCGGGCTAAATTTTTTACGCAGAATCTCTTCAGTTACTCTATACAGGCATTTCTGTGTAGTCATTGTTCCTGTGTCCTTGTCTTGTTATTTTCACATCCATCCCCTATTCCTATCCATTTGTAACCTAATTGGTATCCGGTTATTCGCAGAGTATGAAAGATCCCTGCATAACGGATTTCGAATGGGCGGTGCTCCAACGTAAAATCTTTGATCAGCCAGTAGCGGCTACGCATTCTAATGATAAAGTAGGCAAATTCAAGTCTCTGTTGGAAAATATGCAGTTGAGCTTGGATGATGAAGTATCAGATGAATGGGTTACGCAAATGGAAACCCTGGTACCGTTGATTAAAAACTCTTTAATTCTGATGGAGGATCGTACTAGTAAGTTGTGCGCTTTTAGAGAAATAGTGATTATTTGCGAATGTACATTAATCTAGTTTGAATTTTGATAGGTGCGTTGTTGGCGTTGAGTAAGTTGGTGAATATAGGTTTGGATTTTGACAAAGCGTACAACCAGTCCAAGGCGGTTTTTAAAGTACGCCATTTGAAAGCTGGTATTCGTTTGGCTGAAACAATGTGCAGACTTGGGGAAGATGTTACCATGCGTTTGATCAAGTACACCAATTTGCAGCATAAATTATTGGATCTCTATGAAAAGGAGCACATCGCGTTGTCTGTGAAATTAGCCATACTGAAAGCTCTGGATGTATCTCTGAATTATGGCACAGCCGTGGAACAGTTCCTTCTGGGTGGACCAGCGGATGTACCCGAATGTAATCCGTATTCTGTCAACGGTTACCAGAGGCTAATTAAGGTGTTCCGTAATACCAGATTGGCTCGTGTACGTTACTCATTAACCAACATCTTCCGTAAGCTGCATCTTTACGAAGTGTTGGAGAACATCTACGCGGTTACGTCGAGCAGTCATCATAGAGAAGACGCCTCCAAGAGTGCTACATCGTCAAATCGCGCGACCGCCGAAGAAGCAGGAGACCAGCTTTGTATGTACCTGGAAGAGACGTTGAAGTATGTACGCGAAGCCGACGTGCTCATTTGCCAACCGGTTCGTTTGCTTCCGGTGTGTTCGAGGTTCGAGTTTCCAGTGCCGGTTGATGGTTGTAGCGACGCCGGTGCCGCGGTGTATTCGTATTTCGGGCATTTCCATCTGCTCGATTTGATCTCGACCATAGCGACGATTCCGGAATTGATTTCGCACGCCGGTGTCGTCTCCGGCGTGTTGGAATTGCTGGCCGAACTGCTGGATACGCAGGAAGGCATGCTGTATTTAGCGAACCAAAGCGGCTCGTGTAATAGAATCTTGAAGATGTTATGTAGCTCGCCAGATGATCAGTATTCGATTTCACCGCAGTTAGGGTTGTACATGGCGCACAGGCTTTATGTGCTGAATCTAGCCGATGACTTCCAGCATAAGTGGAAACGGGTAGAACAGGCTGCGGATATAGATAACACGCAGTTACTGGAGATTCTATCGTCGCTGTATCATTTAACCTTCACTGTGCTAGGAAGACATGCTGTGACCCATGTGCTAAGTCGCGGTGATCTCATTACTCCGTTCTTGAAAGCGTTGCAGTGCAGTAGAAGCAGCGGCCGAGAGAGACGCAAGTCTCCCGGGAAAGCCTTTATTTCGGATTTGATGTGGATGGTGATTAAATGCTCGGATAGTATCGGCTTTCTGCAGCGTCATAGAGCCGACCTTATCGAAGTTGGTAGTTGGCAGTCGGACTCGAATAATTCGTCTTGGTTGAATCCCATTCGAAACGAGTCTTGTTTCTCCTATAACGACGTGACGGATTTGTGCGATTATTTGAAGAAACACACGGAGAAGGCCATCTTGTACCCGGGAGAGTTAATTACCGCCGTTAGACTGCTGCGACATTTGGCCTTGCGTTCGGTTAAGCTGCAGGATGAAGAGGAATGCAACGAGCTGAAGTATAAATTCGTGCTCATACAGCTTTTCTCGCAAGAAGGCCTAACCTATTTGGTCTCCATACTGCACAAGATCTGCAACCATTACGAGCGCGCGCATCTACACGCGTACACGTTGGCTGGTAAAGAAGGCTCAGCGATGGTATCATTGGTGTTACCAGCGGTCCAGTTGATACGCGCCTTACTCGAGTATGTGATTCGATGTCGCGACGTGGAGTTCAAAGATCTGACCGCAGTTAGCGCGTTGCTCAAGACGTATTGTTTGATGTTCTACGTCACGCAGACGCTGACGATGCACGTAGACGCTGCTGCCGAAACGATGAAAGAAATTGTTGAAACGTTGTTAGCGTATACGCAGACAGTGGCCATTGAACCATTAGCTGCGGATTCGCGTTCCCTTAATAAGAGCGTGTGGACGTTGATGATGTCCGAAGTGCTTAAGTACGCGGTTAGCCTGCCGGAGACATTTTTACCGTGTTTGTCGTTGATCTCAGAATTGTTACCATTGCCTCTACCCATACAGACGCGAAGTCCGTTGACAGAAGCTGAAATTTTGTCTGCGACGAATTCACGTAAGCTATGGTCAGCTCACCTGCTACCGTTGAATCAGCAATTGCAGGAGTTGCTGACAACGTTGTGTTTCAGTAGTTACCAGCCACTGTTGCAAGTGCTGAAACGCGTCTGCGTCCAATTGGCCGATTTAGGACCGCCTAGCGCGCTGACGGTGAGTCGCGGCGTGTTGAGTTGTCTGTGGAACGAGATCGGTAATGGGGAGAAGCTCGGCGCCAGAGCTGTGCGTCTGTTGCATATGTTGGCCTGTTTGCTGAATCATTCTGCGCTGAAGATGAGCGTGATGCAGATTACCACCGGCGCTGCCAAAGGTGATGAGATGTTCGCCGAGTTCTGGACAACGGTGTTGTCGTGCTTGTCAACAAGTTCTCCGGACAACGTGTTTCATATCCAAGGTCAAGAGTTCGTGTTGTCGATGGCGCAAGCCTTGTGCGACATCGAAGTGTCGCTGTATCCGCCACCGGGCAATAATGTTTCGGTGGAGATGTACTTGTCGAATTCCCTCCCGCCGAAGAATCTGTTCCGGATGATTTGCGAGGCGTTGGTGAAACATATTCGAGACCAGACGAATGCGTTTTCTTCGTTGGCAGCTGCCTTGAGGACGTGTATCACGTTGACCGAATACGACTATGGGATGTATCGACTGAAGATCTGTCTGGCGGAGTATCCGAACGCCTTGTACAATGTTTTGCAGAAACTAGTAACTGAATGGAATAAGGAGAATGCCGATTGTCTGAGTTGCCTGTCTAATTTATTGGATTTCCTAAAAGAATGCCCTCCCAGGGATGCAACCCAGCAACATCAATCGCCCGAAAGTGGAGTCAACCTGAGAACGTTATCTATTACCTATGTGGAGTTGGCAGATATGCTCAAGTGGAACGCTCAGCCCAGCACTTCGGCTACAATTACTGCCACTGGAGCTGGAGAATCCGATGCTGTTCCTATTGCAGTGCCAGAAAAACATCCGTTGGAACAATTGGACGCGCTATTGATGGAGTGCGCCTCGGATGACGATATATTTCAGTCTATAAGGGCTAATTTGAGTTCGTTCATTAGCGCTTTAAGCAGCACTTCTAAGACAGCTGATAATACATTGGAGAACGCCGCTGCTATCGAATTAATCCTAGATCCGCCAGAGCCGTTGTTGACTCAGTTCCAATCCAGGCCAGTTTTTGTGGTTGGTGATGTAGAAGATGAACGAATCAGTGTGGCGTTCTGGTTATCTGTAGCGCCGCTTGATGATATAGATCAAGATGCTGAACAGGTATGTGTTTGGTTGTCTATGTGGTTGTTGGAGAATACCGCCAAGTACGAGTACATTAATGTTGGGGTATTCTGTATCAACAGGTAGTTTGTAATTTAGATGAAGTGGTGAGCTCGTTTGTACCGAATTTCAATCTGGAAGCGGAATTGGACAAGCTAGGTCATCGGGAATCCGCCCATCATGATTTGTCGAAGAAAGACGTCTCCGAAGCTGCCGAAGAATCCGAAAGTAAACCCATACAGACTGTTCTGGGTAAGTGTACTTGTTACGCATGTATTTAGTAGTCTATTTCCAAGCACCGTCGTAATGCTGATTTTTTTTGGCAGCGATAAAACCAGCCAAGCCGCGAACCTTTATTAGACCAATCTCCGGGCCGCATCGTAACGACGCGTTTCGTTCGCGTATACCAAATTCGTCGCGAGCGCCTTCGTTGCACGTAGATGATTTCATCGCGTTGGAGAAACACAACCAACAAGCAGCATCCACCGGGTACAATCGTCTCGGCGGCAAACATCAAATAGCCGATATTTCCGGTAACGTGCGTAATCGTTTGCATTCGTTTTTGCAAGACCGCAACACGGCGGCAGCCGTTCATTTTCATTCGTCCTTCAGGCCTAGTCGAGGTAAGGAGAGTTTTACGTTGTTACTGTATTACATTCTACGCCCGTTGACGCCTTTTGTGGTCATAGGCGTGCTGAATTCGTGGCATCCATTGCTGTCGACCAAGCCTAGCGGGCGTACTGTAGTGAAGAGTCAACAGACTGTGATCAGACATCCAACTGGTGCCCCGTTGATGATTCGAAGCGCCGATTTGATGAGGTTCAGCATGGCCTTACGTTGGCCGCCGCCCGTCAGGCCTGTACCGCCGCCTCAGCTTCGGCATCACCCACCTCCGCACGGGTCCATTCATAGACATCTAAGACCGCCTCAGAGTTTTCCGCCGATTTGAAATCGATGCGAAGGAAATGGCGATTGTGGCGATTTCATTTTATTTTTACCTGCGTGTCGACGATTCGTAATTATCGTGTGTATTGTTTAACCTGTTCAATTTACATTGGGAAGGAGTATTTATTCTTGAACGATTTTGTGTGCAGTTCCCTAATACATTTTTTTTTACTCAAGAGCAACTTTATTGATTACCTCTAATTGACGAATCTTGCAGATATTCCTACACGAGCACTGAAACCTTAACAAAGCAGCTGTTAGTAAACATGCCATAGACCAATACAAAACAACATAAAACCAAAACAAACAACAACACACAAGTCTTAAAATAATTACAAGGGGCCGGGATAGGTATTCAATTTCAAGAAATAGGTATTTTGTTCCAAAAAATAGGTACATTTTTTAAAAAATAGGTATTCAATTTCAAAAAATAGGTATTCAATTTCAGAAAATAGGTATTCAATTTTAAAAAATAGGTATTTTAAAAAAAATAGGTATTCAATTTCAAGAAATAGGTATTTAATTTCAAGAAATAGGTATTTAATTTCAAAAATAGGTATTTCTTTCAAAAAATAGGTATTCAATTTCAGAAAATAGGTATTCAATTTTAAAAAATAGGTATTTTTTAAAAAAATAGGTATTCAATTTCAGAAAATAGGTATTCAATTTCAGAAAATAGGTATTCAATTTTAAAAAATAGGTATTTTTTAAAAAAATAGGTATTCAATTTCAAGAAATAGGTATTTAATTTCAAGAAATAGGGATTTAATTTCAAGAAATAGGTATTTAATTTTAAGAAATAGGTATTTTATTTCAAAAACAGCTATTTCTTTCAAAAAATAGGTATTCGATTTCAAGAAATAGGTATTCGATTTCAAAAAATAGGTATTTGATTTTAAGAAATAGGTATTCAATTTCAAGAAATAGGTATTCAATTTCAAGAAATAGGTATTTTATTTCAAAAATAGGTGTTCAATTTCAAGAAATAGGTATTTTGTTCCAAAAAATAGGTACATTTTTAAAAAAATAGGTATTTCTTTCAAAAAATAGGTATTCAATTTCAAGAAATAGGTATTTAATTTCAAGAAATAGGTATTTAATTTCAAAAATAGGTATTTCTTTCAAAAAATAGGTATTCAATTTCAAGAAATAGGTATTTAATTTCAAGAAATTGGTATTTAATTTCAAAAATAGGTATTAAAATAGGTATATCTTTTATAACATGAGTATTTCTTTCAAAAAATAGGTACATCTTTTTAAAAATGGGTATTTTTTCAAAGAATAGGTATTTCTTTCAAAAAATAGGTATTCAATTTCAAGAAATAGGTATTCAATTTCAAGAAATAGGTATTTTATTTCAAAAATAGGTATTCAATTTCAGAAAATAGGTATTCAATTTCAAGAAATAGGTATTTAATTTCAAGAAATAGGTATTTAATTTCAAAAATAGGTATTTCTTTCAAAAAATAGGTATTCAATTTCAAGAAATAGGTATTCAATTTCAGAAAATAGGTATTCAATTTTAAAAAATAGGTATTTTTAAAAAAATAGGTATTCAATTTCAAGAAATAGGTATTTAATTTCAAGAAATAGGTATTTAGTTTCAGGAAATAGGTATTTTATTTCAAAAATAGGTATTTCTTTCAGAAAATAGGTATTCAATTTTAAAAAATAGGTATTTAATTTCAAGAAATAGGTATTCAATTTCAAGAAATAGGTATTTCTTTCAAAAAATAGGTATTCAATTTCAAGAAATAGGTATTTTGTTCCAAAAAATAGGCACATTTTTTAAAAAATAGGTATTTCTTTCAAAAAATAGGTATTCAATTTTAAGAAATAGGTATTTAATTTCACGAAATAGGTATTTTATTTCAAAAAATAGGTATATCTTTTAAAAAATAGGTATTTCTTTCAAAAAGTAGGTATTCAATTTCAAGAAGTAGGTATTTAGTTATTTTTTCGAAATCGGCGAAAATCGAAAAAAAACCATGAACTGTAGTTCATGGTGTTTTTTAGGGGAAAAAATTTTGCGACGCCGATTGTGGTGCGAGATGTCTAGAAGAGAGGTATTCGAAGGTGGGAAAAACGATGGCGGCGTCGGCGGGGACGTAGCGTGAACCGTTGGCGAGATATTGGTCAATTTTCGCCGCTTTTTCGGGTCAAAATTGACCCCGAAAAAAATTGCGAGAAAAATGCCCGGAAATGGTGCTTTTCGACTAATTCGAGTGCGCTGAGCACGAATTCGGCGTCAGTTTCGCGGTGCGGCCGAAATTCGCGGAGATAGCGACCGTTTCGGGACGAAGCGAGCTCGCGAGCGCAAAACCGACCACGGATTCGTGATCAGCGACCTCGGATTAGTCGAAAAGCACCATTTCCGACGTCATTGATCATTTAAGGGCCAAGGCGTCTCGCAGTGCTGTTGCATGCTTGCGCATAAGATCTGGTTTTTTGTTTTCATGTTTTGGGTTTTAGCGCATGTAGACGACGTTGGGTAAAAATAGTTCGATATTAAAATCAACACGGTAAATATTTCAAAAACTTTACTCTCTTACACATTAAAATCAGTCTACAAATGATAAATTTATGTTACAACGATACAACTATCAAGACACGTAATACATAATAAGATAGTCGAATACGTGGAGGGGGAAGGAGAGATAAAACGCGATATTTCAACAATTACCTAAAAAACTCCTCGTTGCAAACTCGTAAATGAACAAAAAAGAGGGGAAGGGGCACAAACAACATTCTGTACACGTTCGTAACATTATGTGAATCATCTCTGTTCGAATTTATACTAAAATACTATTTACTAAGCATACAATGGTAAATTATATGGCACCTTTATATACAGGTTCGCAAAAAAACCGAACTTACTCTCAGACTATTTCGCTATTTCTCGATATGGAAATTATTCGCGAAATGGGAAATCCAACGATAGAGAGGAACATTCGTAGCGAGGAGAAAAAAATACTTGTTCGAAGATATGTTTAAAATCGTAAAAGCTTTTGAAATGATGAACTCCGAGACGATAAAAAAATAAAAACTAAAAACAATAAAAAAATACAAAGCACTGGCAATGAAAAAATCCGGCAAGACCTTGTGATGTGTATAAATGCAATCGCGATATTAGCAAAAAAAAATTGGAATGTGGCGATCAACGCCTAAAACAAAAGATATGTACTTCTATCAAAGAAAAAAATAACCATTCGAGCAATTCCAAAACTATTTCGCGGAACTTAAACGAAAAACGACGAAAAAACCCGAAATATGGCGCATTCCAAGAATAGTGTACGTAAGATTAAAGAGATATCACAGCTGAAATCAAAAAGGAAAAAAAAATTCGCTAAAATTTTCACCAAACGCCGCTCCGCTTTCATCTTGTTTTACAAACCACAATAAAAATTAATATTCTAAATACACGTAAAAATAAATCAACAATAATACAAATACACACGATTGATAAAAAGAGCGCGGGAAGGGGAACATGTATCTTCTACAACATATTACACGTATATAACACAATTCACTAAAAAAAAAAAAAAAAATGAAAATAACTATTACGTGATTGTTAAGTCGAAGAAAAAAAAACCGTAAAATACGTAAAAAAACTTAGGACAGGACTAGTAATTAAGAAAGAAAGTTCGTTATTGATTTGTAAATGTATAAATAACGCAACAAAAAAAAATATTGTTCGTTCACTTATGTTCGTTGTATAAGAGTAGCACGACTCAAGAAAATCTCGTCGCTCTTAAATTGTCCATTTGTTCCAACATCCGCACAGAAAAAAATCATAAACAAAAAATACTCGTTAAGTACAAAAAGCCCTCGTAAAAGCTAGCTCAACTAATCATAAATGCGGTTTTTTTTCGGTAGGGAAAAAAAGAAAAATAAGTACAAACGGACGCGAATTTTCAGAGCGCAAGCTCAATAGGCGCATTCGCATAACTGCGAAACGCGCCGGAAAGTTCATCTCAGTTGGTGTAATGATCGAACGAACCCAAATATTCCAAAGCTGATTGGTAACAGAACTGGTATTGTTCCTGGAATAAAAAAAAATCATTTTAGCAACTGGTGGAACCTCTAGAATGTAATTTAATCCGTTATACCCCCCCTCCTCTTCCCAGAAAACAACTATACGTACAGAGGGGACGAGGGAACGTATTGATTAAAAAATCGTGAAATAATTAAAAACGAAGTTAAGGTACAAGGTATAAATGAAATTCCACTCACCCAATTGAAAATTTCGTTCGCGAATCGAATGCACCACCTCGACGGTCAATACCAAAATGAGTCCCGAAAGGTCAGATTTTGAAATCACTAACAAAAGCCATTAGCAAAATTTTACGACCCCGATATTCGAATTGAATCAAAAGGAAATTTCGAAACCACAGCCGCGTAACAAAGGCTTTTGTTAAAAAAGGTCTACGCTAGAATTTTGAAACTATTAACAAAGGCCATTATAACCCTATCTTCCGAATTTAATCAGTCAACGTTGCCAACTGAAAATCTAGCTCAAAAATTCCCTGCTATGACCGCCCACCTCAACATTTTTCAGAGCTCATCCGACAGGCAAACTGCGTCATTGAAATGAACCCCCCTGAACGACTCGAATATCTAACACGTCAACGAATTGAAACTTCATTACTCACTTCAGTTTGCACCATTGCCGGCCTTTGCGTCCTTAATATTCGGACAGTTTGGAACAGGTCGATGACGCCTTCATATTGCATTCTTTCCAATACAATACTCAACGTGATGAATACACCTGTGCGGCCAACTCC
This sequence comes from Maconellicoccus hirsutus, assembly GCA_003261595.1. Lineage (NCBI taxonomy): Eukaryota > Metazoa > Arthropoda > Insecta > Hemiptera > Pseudococcidae > Maconellicoccus > Maconellicoccus hirsutus. The sequence goes on from QBDW01000711.1 coordinate 9,608, forward strand.
AGCACTACAAAAAAAATCGACAGTTTGGTTAAAATTTTGTTCATATTGTAATTCTTATCAATTTTGTTCATATTGTAATTCTTATCAATTTTATTGGTTTGGAATATTTAAGGGAGGAGGGGCAAGGGGAGGATCTTTCGTGCCAGCAATTGCAGTTAGACAAATAATTTCAAACTAAAAAAATTAAATTTATAATTTAAAAAAAATGTATTCAATTAATTTTTAAAGGTAATTTTTTTTTGATTAATTTAATTTAAATTTTAAATTTTGTTTATAAAATAGAATTACTCTTTCATAAAATTAAATTATCAAATAAATTTAAAGTTACTAACTTTTGGTAGTACTTCAAATGCCGTAACCGGGTAAGCAGGCCGATTCGGCCTTTTTTTGTTCAAAAAAATTGAAATTAACGTGGTAGTTAGGTATCATTGAGATACGTTCATGACCAAAATTTCATACCCTTCGTCCCTTACCGCCACCCCTTTTTGAGAAAAAATTCCCAATTGAAAAACGGACAGAAATTTTTTTCTCAAAAACGGTAAGGGGGGTTGAAATTTTGGTATGTGGTAGACCTTTATGTATGGTCTATACACAAAAATCGACAACCTCCCACCATCATTTTATTCCCACCAAAACACGTTTACATACAAAAATCGACTTTTTCAACTCGAAAAAAATCACAAAATCATCTTTAAACTATTTATAGCAAAACACGTTATATGGTCAAAGATCCAAAAATAGGTACGATTTCGAGAAAATAATTGCTCAAGTGATGAACTCAAGTACGCGCGATCATCTGCACTTCCCACTGTGCGATAGCGCTTCGTTCACAGCAACGCGCGTTAAGCAAGTCATTACATGAATCACGTAATAAAGTGCCAAATGCGAAGCGTGGCCCGTTATTACGAACGAAGCGCCACTGCACAGTGGGAAACGCAGATGACCGCTCGCGCGCTGAATTTCAATTTTTTTAAACAAAAAGGCCGAATCATCCTGCGATAATTGAGCGTCGCAAATAAAATTCTTTAAATGTGGCATTTTTATGAGGCTAGGGATAACTCGAGTGAAAAATTTTTCAAACAAAAGTTGTTGGAAATTAAGCGAGGGACGTTTTTGTAATCAATATTGTTCCTCAGTACCAATTACTATGGTTTTTTGTTACCACCAAACAAATAAAATTGACAAGAGAATCACCGTACTATGAATAAACTTCGCGATACAAACCTGCAATGCACAGTTATAGGACCCTCTTGACCAAACTGCTCCTTCGTCTTGTGCACCTGGCCGATAAAATCAATAAAACCATCTCCGGTCTTCGGTATTCCCTGCTCGGGCCAGTCGTTAAATTGGAACTGCCTCAACGTACGCGAACTACCATCACGAGCGTCCGTTATTTTAAATTCGCGTAACACGTACAGCGGCATATTGTACTCTGCGATCGGCTCGACGACCAGGCACTGATACCGGACGGATCTCTCCGACGGCCAATACTGGTAGCATTTCTCCTACAAGCAATGCTTTTAATACCGCCTCGCATCTCTACCCGCGCTCAACTTACTCTTCCCATTTCCTTGAGCTTCGTCAACATAACCACGATGGTGGAATTATGCTCCCACAGCATTCTCCAGAAATCATCTGTGGTGTCTTGCAACGGTCCTTGGGTGGCGATATAGGCGCCTCGTTGTCTATATCCGTCCATCAAACTGGCGTTGATGTAATCCGATCCTTCGACGCCTCGAATAGGCGCTAAGCATACTCTGGTGCTTTCTATTGGTAATATGTGCACTAGGCGGTTTTTATGTTTGTTACAAGGTAAACTAGCCGAAACGAAACGGTTCGAGTCGCATTTCATATTGGATAATTTCTGTTCGAAAATGAAACACTCGTTAGAATATGCGTAAAAACGAAACCATCGTATGGACTTACCTTAAACTCTAAAGATAACCCGGTCACCGTATCGCCTTCCGGAATCTGCATTAATTTCTGTATATGAGCGTGCAGATTCCTCGCAGGGACTTCGGTAACGCCGCAGATCACATGCTCTAGCACCGCGTCGTGGATAAATATGTACTGATCTTCGGTCTACGAGCAAAATCGATTTTACCAAATGAGAAAATAGGTTTTTAAAAAACCATCAAACTCACCTGAACCATGTAATTACGTTGAGCTCGTAAACAGGTAACGTGTCCGTAAATATCGACTGATTTTTCGTATTTCATACGCTCGATCATCGCGTCGATGACGATGAAACAACCGGTACGTCCGACGCCGGCGCTACAATGCACGATTATCGGACCAGCTTCAACGGGGTTGACATTCTTGACGCGACGTAAGAACTGCAAAAACGGCGCCGGATGGTCCGGCACGCCGTGATCGGGCCACGCCGTAAATTGCAGCTGCTTGATTTCACGTCGTTCGCTATCCATACCCTGAAAATAATCGAGAAACGTTATCTTCCGCTATTCAAACGCATCTTCGCCGACGCTTACCTTATTTATGTGAAACGTTCGAATGCAATACGTCGCCAATTCCTGAATATCCGACAAAGTCACCGTAATCGAGCCAAACGTCTCTGTACCCCTCGAAGGCCAATACTGATCGCACTTGATCCTCGTTCGTTCTTCTAGTTTGGTCATCATCACGATGGTAGCCGTCTTAACTTCCCAGCACATTTTCCAAAAATCACCGAACGTTTCTTGTAGCGGCCCCTGCGAAAATAAGGGTAAATTCAGCGTTACAAGGTCATCACAACGTCGACTATCAGCGTTACATTGTACTCACCTGCGTTGCTATATACGCGTTATGCTTACGATACCCGTCGCAGTAATTCGCGTTTATGTAATCGCCGCCGGGTATGCCTTCGGTGTCTTGTAACACAACTCTGGAATGGTCGTAAGCGATGACGTTGGCGTATCTGTTCTTCCTCTTGTTCAAATCCATACTCGAATGGTCCCACGTGAACTGCTGTCCGGGTTCGATAGACTGCAAATAAAACAACCGTCGTTAATCTACCGAGTTCACCTTAGCTAACGAGGTAATCATTCGAAAACCACAAATCCAACAAAGCAATTATTCCGGTTCCTCATGGTGGATAAAATCCCCCTAAAAATGCATATTTGCCAAACTTTTTCAAATATTAAATTCTATACACAAATTTCACTCACGTAATCAAAATGTCACGAAAGCATCAACACACCGATCAGTTCACCTCGACGGTCAATAACAAAATGAGTCTCTGCGAAGGCAAGAATTTCGAAACAACAAAGGCGATAAAATTTTACAACCCGAGGTTCAAATTGAATAACACATGCGAGATAAAAGCCATTGTTGAAAAAGGTCTTTGTTGTTAACCCGCAGGTAGAAAATTTCAAAATTGTAAACAAAGTCTATACTCAATGTGGTATTTTTACACAAAATAGGGCGAAACTTGTGTGGTAGGGGAAGGTATTTGAAGTAGATAAAATGAATTTTCAGATCTTTTCCCCTCATTTTGCCCCTAAGAAAATCTATCGTGAAACTGTCCCCCTTGCATTAGATGGGGTGAAATGGGACGAGACCGTGAACGAGGAATTGAATGCCGTCTCTTCGTGAATAAAATAAAATTTTTCATATTTTTTTGTCTTATTTCACTGCAAGAAAATCTACGAGTATTTTAAAACTTTTTCAATTTCTCGCTTCGGTAACACTGAAAACCTTGGCAAACGTAAATTTAGGAAAATCCGCCGTTAAAAAGGTTGCGGCACAAATATGCGACCTACTTCCTGGCAAATCTTTCGTTGGATCTATCATCCACTTACCTCGTACTCTTGAGAAAACTTCAAATTATCGTTGGCCTTCAACATTTCGATATGCTGGGCCAACATGGAGACCGGAATAGGCGGATGCGATACCATGGCCGGCGTCTGATACATAAGCCTCCGCATTTCAACCGGATCCGAGGGCGCGTGGCTGGCGGTAACTTCTTCGCTCATCAAAGGCCTCGTGACGGCGCACGGTTCGCGATACTTCGTCGGCAGCCGTCGTCTATAAAAGCTACTCGTTTTAATGGCCGCAACGAGGAAAGGGGAATTGAATTATTAAATATTCCGTGCAAATTCCTTCTCGTCTTTTCAAACTACATCGTCGTACAAACGCGTACGTACGCTACCGCTTCTAATACTACAGACGAGGACTAATCGAGTGCGATATTAATACAAAATCGGGCTCCGTTTCGAGCCCTAGGTTACCTTTTCATGATGAAGAACATAACGATCAATACGCAGAGCACGGCTACGGCTAGAATCGGCGCGATATACCACAGCATACTTTGATGGGTAACTTTGTTGATTTTGCTCACTTCGGATTCTTCGTTCATGTTCCTAATATCCGATCCGTAGCCAGAACCGGTCATATGCATATCCAACGATAACGGCTCCGAGAACGGACTCGACGTGTACAGATTCTAGGCGCGGATAAACATTACAACCTTTCGTATATGGTCACGTGTCAATAAAACCAAGTTTACCTTCTGCGTGTCAACGACCGCTCGCACAAATATCCTGTATTTCTTGCCTTTCTGCAACCTCCGATTAGTAAAATCATCGACCACTTTGCCATCTCCAAGATAATACGAGCCGTTCATACGTTGAGCGAACTTAGCTGCTATGTACGGTTTACCTTCGACGTTTTCCTTCGTGTAGTTCAGCAACTATTCAAAAAGCCACAAATGACTCCACAATGATCAAGCGCCAACTCTAACGCTAGCTTACCTCATTCGTAAGGAATTGATCCGGATTAGTGATCTCTTTGGTTTCCATATTTTCAGGCATCACGACCAGGTAATAATGACTAATCGGACCATACTCTTCGGACGCTTGCGGTAAAATCACCTCGATTGCATCGTTCAGAATGTTTCGAAAATCCGGCCTCACCATTGGTAGAGGCGCCGCCATTTGCGTTGTGACCGTGATACGAGTAGGAGGTCTGTACTCGTTATCCGGAGCTTTTGCCGTAACGTTTATGTTATAAGTGGTGAACGGTGACAATGTATCGATAACGGTGGATTCGGTCGCCGGCTGTAGCTGGATCGTTTTACGTTCTATCTGTTGTTGTCGCGTTTGACCCACAGAGTCGACGAATTCTTTGCAAGCGTCGTAAGATACCTGAAAATTAAAACCAGATCGGTTACAATTAGAACAACGAATCATTCGCGAATGATTATTGACAATTTGTTCGTTTCATTTTGCATCGAACGGTTTATTATTAAATGAGCGAATCATCTTCGAATTCCAGAATCACTATTCGAAAGAAATATTCCAACTAAACGCAGATTACTCGACAAATCGTTTGTTCAACAGATTCATCGTGAAACGATCGAACGCAGAGAAAAAAACACCGAATTCTCCTCCAGCTCCTCGAACATATCCTCACCTGGTAATTCACAGGATTCAATTTAATTGGTCGACTCCACGTGAGTGTCATACTATGCGTGGTTACATCCTTAGCACGCAAATCCAACGGCACATCTTCGGGTTTCACCTTCACCAAAAATTTATCCGACAAGCGTCCGAGGCCCTGAAAGAACAAAATAATCGGTTACTATCAAGCTTCTGCATCAATTGTGCCCTTCCTCTCGTAATAAAAATTTGTATAAATTACCACGCTAGTATTTGCGGCGACCGTTACGGCGTACTGGGCGTTCTTCTCGAGACTAACGAGCTCAGCGGATTCCGTCAATCCGACGGATTTCTTCTGCCATGCGTCCAAATCTTCGACGGCGGTCATCGTGTAGAAAAGCTACGCAAAAATAAAGATAAGAGGTGCTGTCGTAATGATATATTACTACATAGCCCATCGAACTCACCATGTATCCGTATAGCTTATGCCTAATCGAAGGTATAGGCTCCCACCACACCTCGACGCTTTGATCTGAGGTGGCCATCGCCTTCAACCCCATCGGCGCTCGGATCATCTCCTTGGTGGTGGAAAATACCTCCTTAGCGCTCCACGGACCGGTACCTTGTCTGGTAGCCGCCCTGACCGAGTACACATATTCGGTACCTTCTTCCAACCCCGAGAACACCGCCTGTTACACACCACAGGGTTAATAGGCGTCGTGCACTAACGCTCGCAGATCTTCACCAGCGACTTACCCTTTGCTGGGTGGTATCCCTAGTGTTGATAGCAGGCTGGTCGACCTTTTTGTGGAATTCGATATCGTACCGGATGATTTTACCGTTACGATGTTCACGCGACGGCGTCTCCCATTTAATGCAGACCACATCCGGAGTCTGGAAGTAGTACGACAATTTGGTAGGTGGACCGGTCGGTGGGCCTTCGGGCGTTTCCAAATACGAGATTGCTTCCTGACCGAAACCAATTTTATTTTGACCGGCTACCCTGAACTCGTACTCCACGCCGCGTTCTAAACATATGCGCAACGGTCAATACACCTCGATATCATCTCCATCGCGCTACCGAACACTTACCGATATTACTCAAACGATACTGATGTACCGTCGAATTCAGTACGACGTCGATAAGAAGCTGATCCTTGAAACCGTATCGTAATTTATACCCTATTAGCTCGCCGTACGTCTGAGTAGGTTTCGACCATTCCACGTCCAACGTTATATCAGCATCTCGACTGTTCATCCTGCGCAAACACACCGTAAAGAATTTCTCCACGAGCACTCCTCCGCCATTCACCATCAACTAACTTCAAATTAATGGTCGGTCGAATCGGCACGCCTCCCGGAGTACGGACCGTAACCGGCGCACTCCTGGCGCCGTCTCCTTTACGCGTCAACGCCGCCACTTGCACCAGGTACGTCGTATCTGGTTGTAAATCGGTTACGTTACGTTCCAGCAAACCTTCCGGTACCACATGTCGTATCGGCTCGTTCAACAGATTCGTACCCTAAATAGCAAATTCACGTTAGTACAATAATCGTTAAAAATCATACCACCACCAAGAAAGCATAAGCGATGGAAACAGTTCCCAGTAAAGGACGAGAAATCAAAATAACTGGCTTCGCGATGACTTCGCCACAAAGTCGCAAATACTGATCGACTGGGTCACAGGGGCCTCAACAATCTTTGATACTTTTCAAACCCCTAATCGTGTTGCGTCTAGGCTGCAACCCTGTACAGACGTTATGGAGTTTGAGCCCCTATTCAAGTGGCGCATAAAGCGATACTCCGGGAGAAACTTGAGATCAAAGACAGAACACAAAAATTACATATTCGTGAACTAGCAATAATTTAAACAATTCTTCCTTTCTTCCCTCGGTATAGAGGGCAAGAACGATTCAATGATGTACTATTATAGAGCAGCACCTCCCAAAAATTAATCAATTGCTTCTCCTCTTGTTTCAAAGTTCAAAAGACTTCTGTGTTAACAGAATTACGCTCTTAGCGGCACCAAAAGAAATGAAAGGAAGGATGTACAAGTAGGAAGACGATAATGTATATTTATCAAAAAATATTAACTGTAATCATATGTAGTAACAATATTCTTTGAATGACTTGAAAACTTTTTGAATATAACTCTCAAGATGAGTTTTACTCAGAATGGACAATGAAGTTAATGATGATGACGATAAGTATCAATATTGATTAAAATTAATAGAATTACAAAGAGCAACGCACACCAGGTAGTTTTCACTATAAGTAACATCCGCGACACATTTTATCTACGAGTAGGAAAGTATACCACAAACGCAACCTATCAACCAGTTGTATGGGTTACCAGACATACGCGCGCATCCGTCAGTGTTGCTTTTTGATGAACGTTGTCATCTTACTCTCGCGTAAAATAGTTCGTACTTAAATATCTATTTATGCCTATATGACCAGTTGCAACTTTATCCAAGATGGCGATTGTAACCAGCGATCAACGGTAAATTCATTTAGAAGCATTTTTAAAAGGCGGGTAATTTGAATAAAAAAATTTGAAACAAAACTTTCTGAAAATTGAACGAAGAACATTTTTTGTAATAAATATTTTTTTTGTACCGCCACAAATTCCGCCACAATTTCGCTTTACTGTTCGCATCGTAAACAAAATTCCTCAGTAAAAGAGTTTTTGTGATGCTTGGGGTAGTTGAAAATTAAACGAAGAATACTCCAAGGGCTTACAATTTTTATACTTCCCTAAATTTTGCCATAATCCTAACATTATTTTCAAAACCATCGAATTACGATGAACTTTGAAATATAAAAAAATTGCAAGCCAAAAAAATATCCTTCGCTTGGAAATTAAAATATAGAAAACGTCACTCGTATCCGTTCCCCATTTTTAGGCGTAATTTGATCTCCATCTTGGATAACACAAACCTCGTGCTTCGATCCATCGTTTTTAGTCTCCTGCACGTGAATATGATACTGCCTGATGATACCATAACGTTCGTTCTCCGCCGGTGGCTTCCATTCCACAAAAATGGTCGTCGAATTGACCGGAATCGCTTTTACATCGGTAGGAGGACCCGGAACTACGATCAAACATCGATATTAACCTTCCGTCTCGTAAATCGTGCCACGAATCGGCCAAAAAATAAACAACCATTCACTTTCTACATTACATACCGAGTAGTAATAACAGAGGAGCAAACTTAGAAAATAGACGCAATTCAGCGTTCGAAATACACGTGAGAAAAAATATCTAAGTAGTGTTTGAATTCTCTAAATTTCAAAGCCAATTACCACTAAAGAACTACGATATAAGTAAAATATACATTACTCACAGATTCCGTAGATACCCGGTTCATTTTACCCTTCCCTCCCTCCTCAAAATAAAAATTCGAACCAGGCAAGAAAATAAAAAACTACTATGTTACTCAAAAATGAAAAAAATCTCAAAAATTTCAATCTATTAAATGAAAAAAAAAACGACGCACTACTCAATAAAGAAAAAAAATCAAAAATCAAAGAAAAATCGTATCAATCCACTCTTTACATATACCATTGATATACTCACATGCAGCTGCGCAGTAAGAGCCGAACCAGACAATAATAATCGCGTGAAACGACGCGAGTCGGATAATACAAAAAAAAAAATCAAAAACAAAAATTTTTTAAATTCAATATTCAAAACACAAAAATTAAGTTAGAAAAAAAAATTAAAGAACGCTTAAATCCAAAAAAAAAAATCTTTTCAAAATATCAAAAATTGGCGTTCCATATGCAAATTATCTTTGAGAAAATAATTAAAACAATCTCATTTGCGGATTAAAAAAAACTTCACGCAACAAAACGTGTGGAAAAAATCCAATTGTTAATCTCCAAAAAAAAATACAAAAATTAATCTCCGAAGAGAACGAAAAACTGTCAAAAATTCACCCACTCGTTAATTATTTTCGTTACTTCGTCGTTAAAAGTACGAAGAATTAATTAAAAATATATACAAAACGGATATTTGTACCGAAAAGTTGGTACAACCGAGAAAAAAATAACAATTACTTCGAAACACCTGTCGAAATTATTATAAGGACAGATTATAAAGAAGAATTGAAATAAATGATTCGAGAAACGCCAACGTAAAATGTAATAACTTTTTCTCGCTTTTACTCCTTTCCCCTCCTTCATTCTGAAGCAATCTTCTCCGCCATTGTCACGATTCATCTTTGAGTCTTTTAGTAGCGGATCGGCGAAAGAACAAAATTAATTTGAAATTTATCAAATTTACTATCTCGACCGTGAACCAAAAACACTCGCTTATTTTGGAACAAAATTTACTGAAAATTTTCGCGCATATAATGACTCGGAAATTTTTCGAGACTCGGTAACTTCTCAAATATTGACTCAAGATGAAACATGGTAATAACTCGTTTCAAAGGTCGTGAAAAGATCTACAAAAAAGTTCCGTACAAATTTCGCCTATTCGGCGTTTCTCGAATTAAAAATACGAGTAACTCTACGAAGAACCCCAAAACGAGTGAAATCCTCGTAAAACCTCCACCTCTAATTTCTTCTCACCAGTGAATCACGTCAAGCCCTCTTCGACACTTTCCCCCTTCCCACAACCACACCCTCTCCACCACCACAAAATAACACCATTTAGGAAGAAGAAACAAAATGAAAAAAAAAAAACAAAAAACAAGCGTACCATCTTCGTGGGTTCGTACGTGTATCGGATTGGAGGCCGGGCCGTCGCCGACCGCCGTACCCGCCAAAACCCACAGCGTATAATTGGTCCAACGCTTCAATTCATCCAACCGTACGGACGTGCCGTTCGTAACGGTTATCATATCGGGTTCCGAACTGTTGCGAGCGGCTTCTACTTTAAATACCTTGTAATAGGTTATTTGCCCGTTAGTCCTGTTCGGAGGGGGTGGTTCCCACTGTAAAAATATCGACGTGGGACCCACCGCTTCGCCGGTAACATTTTGAGGTGGAGCTCCGGGTACTAAAAAACGCGTATATAAAAAGAAAAAAAAAATAGAAAACAAAATCATTGTGCAATAAAATAAAAATCGAATACACGTTAACAAATGAAAGAAAAAACGCAGCTGTGCGCTGGGACGTTTGTAACAAATTACACGAATAAAAGGGTTATTTGCAAATAAAAAACGAACGTGAGTATAAATACGGTGCATATTACGTAGTGCAATCTCGCTAAATCATTCTCGCAAATTCGAGAAAAAATTACTACTTATGGAAAACGCACAAAACCCGCGGCAACGATATTTTCCAAATTGTTAACTTTCGTCGGTATTCAAAATGAAAACACTTCCCGCGATTTTCTCTTTTCTCAATAACACAATCGTCGTTCTCATTAAAAACAACGTACACTCTTGAAAAATGCTTCCACGAGTGAAAGAAATCGGCATCGTCCCCTCCTCAAACCCAATCCCTTATTCGGTTAAACTATTACGCTAAAAATTCCACCGTGCACATTTGTTGATTAAAAGAAATATACCGTTGCCGCGTCCTACATCGCGCCGGTGCTTCACTATTAAAAAATTCAACTGTGCGGTGCTTCGTGAATAATTGAAACATTAATGGTGAAACAAAATAAGTGACGGTGCTGGTGAAGTAGAAAAAAAAAACAGTGAAAAAGAAACACGCCTAAATAACGTTTCTCCTACCTTTCCTCGATGACGATCACTTTTTTTTCCCGTAGTTACCTTTAATTACACCGAAACAACGCTCCGTCTCGTCCTCGTCGACTAAATGATTCATCGTTCGAATTAGATACGCGAAACACGCAAAAATCTACTTCTACCTATATTTCGCAAACCATCCTCCCCGATTTTCTACATCTCTCCATTACGAGGTGCCAATCAACTTCACTGTTTCCCGTGAAACGTCCAAAAGATCGTAAAAGTTCGCGTACCAATTCAACCCGACGAATCACTTGTCGTACAAGATCGAGGGAGCTTCAAGTATCAACAAACCTGACACACCAGGTATACTTACCATATTGTTTTGTACGAACTGGTATCGGAGACGTCGTGGCTCCTTCGCCTCGCTGAGACCGAGCCGACAGCCAAATATAGTACAACGTGTTGGGGTACAGCTCTTCCAAGGTGTATTTTTCGGATACCGGTATCCTTCGGTGGTTCTTTTCCTGTATGGTACATCGGACAGTTACGCAAATTTCAAATTTTATTCTTAACGAACCCGAAATTACAAACCTTTGAATACGTATCGTTCCAGATTAAATCGTATCCGAGAATGTTCTCTCCCGAATGAGCGGGTTTGGTCCATTCTAACGTTATGGACGATTCTCCGATATCGGTAGCTCGAAGATCTCTCGGTTGGCTTGGAACTAAATATATGCAATAATCATAAAGCAATTGTTTCGTTTTTACTTTTAAAAATACCTCAACGCCTGCCAGATGCTGATGCGTTAATTTGTTCAACATAGGTGTCGAATAAGTTGTCTAACCAATAAATAAAAACGGCGCTGAACTACACAGCGAATCATTATATCAAAACCATTACTACTACAGTCGCAATTTGTAATTTGTAATTTTTTCAAAGAAAACTGCAAGTCGTGAAAGAAGCGTGAATTAAAGTATGATGAATATTGATACAAAAACAAAATTTTTGAGACTGGGAGGCATTTGCTAGACATCAAAATGAAAGTCGTTGAAACAAAATGATAAATAGATTTTTATCTATCTACCGGCAAGAAAATAAAATAAATATGTAGGCTACTAGGTAATTAATATCAAATTAATAAAACAATAAGTACCTTCGTACTGGGAGTTTGGGTCCGGCAAAGCTAATATTTACTTTTTAAAAGAAAAAATCAATTGAAAAATTATAGACTAGAAAAATATTGTGAAAATGTTTTTTATTTAATTGGGACTGTCAAGCAAAGTGTCTGATATCTGCTGGTAATTGATGAAACTAACGAGGAGGTACTGATGAGACGTCGACCAGCGTAATCGTACACTTACGGTTGCAAAATTTTCAAAATTTATAGGTAATTTTCGAATTAAAATACAAAATTTTAATTTCTGACTCCTAGCGGTTCATTATTGAACTTACGAGGAGGTACCTCACATTAGCGCTCCAACAGATTCTTGCTAGTCCCAACAGTGAATTAGCTAATGTATCACCTACACCTACATATGCATCAACAATAACTCTGAACCGAAACAATGAATATATAAGATAAATAATAATCAAAATTTAAAAGATAAACAATGAAAATTTTGCAGCTAAGAATAGTTCTATACATTCGAATCCGAAATACGTTAATAATTTTGAAAAAATCGTAAACAATTAATGAAATTTTACAGGACTGTAACATGATAAGATTTCACTGATAAGAAAAATCTTGAAATCATTTTTTAAATTCGTATCCCCGCGGGGGGGGGAGAAAGAGTGGAGCACGAATGCCTCTTTATACAGGGTGTTCCGGGGTAGAAGTAAGGCCTTCAACCCAGAAACTGTGCAATATGTCAATTTTTGTAATTTTCAATTTTTGAACGACCATAACTTTTTAACTATGTGAGATAGAGAGGTGAGGTTTGCGGCATTCAACAGAACGATCTTCCCCCCTCCCGAAATACTCATCAGGGTGATTGGTCATAAGTGAGGTTTTTCATTAATTCGTAATTTTTTTTTAAATATCTTTTTATGCCGATCATTTTGACAAGTGCTTGACATAATTTTAAAAAGTTTTGGATATTTTAATTTTTATAACTTTTGATCTAATTAAGATAGAAAGATGAGGTTTGCGGCATTGGAAAGATCAAACTTTTTCCTTCTAAAAACATTTATTAAAGTCATATGTTATGAGAAGAAATTTTTGAATAATTCAATAAAAATGATAAAAATTTCACAATTTGAAACGCGTTTTCTTCTTTAATTTGTCATTTACACCCTTGAATATTAACCTAACACAAAAATCATCCACACTAGAATAATCTAGATAAAATTATCTTAGTAATTGAGGTATAATTATTCAAAATCAGTTAACAAAAATGAAAAAAAAAATTTTTTGAAAGAGTATACCGCTGCCCCTGCGGCCCGGGGGTTAGGCAAACATGCATACATAGACTCAGTTTATGTTGCACAGTTTCTGGGTTGAAGGCCTTACTTCTACCCCGGAACACCCTGTATAATCATTAATCAGTAACCGATCTTTTTGAGAAGAAGAAATTTCTTATTTTTCTTCATTCCATAACGGTTTTGAAACGAAAAAATTGAAAATAAGAGGAAAAATCGCCCTCGCTCCACCGCGGATAAGATTTTTCATACATTCGCCATAAAAATGTGAAATTTCCATAATCTTTGAGATATTTACTGTAAAATTTCGGTTGCTTCAAGAGATCGCAGACCGGCAGACGATGATTAGCTAGAATCACATATCTTTACTTACCTCCTTGTTGCGTTTTGATTTGCACAGGAGCCGACAAAGGACCAGGACCCACACTGGTAAAGGCTTGAACTCTGATGGTATACATAGTCAACGGAGTCAGCTCTCCAATTGTGGTTAATAAATTCGTATCGACGAATTGGGAATTCCACGAAGGCATCGGTAAATCAGGATTAGTCGTATAATACACCTTGTAAGCCTAAATAAGCAACCGTCATCGTATTCATTTCCTCAACCACCAACACTTTTCTAGACACCATCACACTTACCGTAACCTGCCCATTAGGTGACTCCGGCTCATCCCATTGTATTACCATCGTACTAGAGCTGAGCGGCCTCACTTGCACATTCCTCGGTGCGCTTCCGGGTGCTGTAAAAATGAATAAAATCAAACAACGGTTAACGGATCGTATCTTAATTCTTACACTAAAGCGTAAACTGCGAGCTCAACGCTACCGAGGCTACCCGGCCTGATTCGCCACTTCCGTGACCACAGCCAATTATCGCCTCGTTTACGCGTAACTCGTCAAATAAAATTTACGAAACCGATTAGCTAATGTAAAAGCACCGGCTTAATTCTAATTACGTCAATGCGCACCAAGAAAGCACCAACTATGACATATTGACATTGTTACGCCGACGTGCAGACGATGTACTCTACCACTTCTCCGATACTGATACTACCTTCTAAACGTCGTTACGTCCATCGTGTACCCTTTATCGCTCCCAACTTATACGATATATCACCCATTTCGGATATTTTACTACGAACTACGCCCTTCACACACCACGTACCAACTACCATTTACGTACTACGTATTATTACACGAGGGACGAATTACGTAATGTTAAATGATTATATGCTTGGTTACGACGATGAAATGAGCCCTGGTTATATTCGAATACCTATTTTCAAGTTCGTTATCAAGAGGCGAATAACAACTAAGGTGCTTGATTCTAGTTTACCAACTATTTATTACGATGAAATAACCAGTGATTATACGCAATGCAAATACCGAAAAAGGTGTTCGTTGTAATTTGACCGAAAACCACCTTTTAGCCGGATTTTCACAACGCTCGGTACAAAAAAACAATTATCTCGATTTTGAAAAAACCGCCGAAAAGTGCCCAGTACTTGGCCACGTTTTTGACATCGCAGATAAGCATGCACAGCGCGACTTTAAAATAAATAATTAGATGACACAGTAATTAATTTTCGCAGTACCTTGTAACAGTACACAAAACGTCCTAGTTTGCTTCTAATTCTAATTCAAGAATCAAAAACAAAACACTCTAAATACTCGAAAAACAACGTCAAACAAATAAGACACACCATTAAATTCCAACATGATCAAAGGCACGGTTTGCAATTAAAAACACCTAGGAAAAAATGCTCATCTCACTTCATCCCGCTCCTGCACTCGTATCCTCTGCATACGACAGCTAAACATAAATCAAAATGCTACGTTACTTCAGCCCTCGCCCCCTTTCGCATACATTCCAATACTCATGCTGATATCGATACACCCAAATAGAACACCAATACATGAAGTCTCATTCTCGCCGATGAATTAGCCCATCAAATATACTCGTTTTCGTTTCATCGTACTTCATCGCATGATCTTACAATTAGATACAGTAATATATACAAAACACAAATAAAGCGTCGACGCGATACCACCGCAACGCCACCAATCAGGGGGCCACATAAAGCAACACACGAGCTCTCATTTCGCTTACAAATCGCGTATGCACCGCGAAACTAGCAAAATTTAATAATGCTCATCAACCGCGAATACACTACACACGTGAAAGCGCCAATTCGCTACTTATAAATTCTGCAACGTATTCATGCGCCCGACTAGTGTAAATCTACTGTATAAGTACGAGCTTTTTACGCAATCTATCAAGTATTCATCGTGCTCGATTGCTTCTCATTTACTTCGACTTTCGTTTGTAGCGAATCTTAGCAACAGCACACAAATACGTTATGTTATGTACACCGTGAAAAATGAAAATACACATTTACGTAAACTAATTTCACTAATCATAAATAAGCTCTGCCCAAATGAAAGAAAGATCAAACATGATAGTCCAAACATACATATCCGCGTATAATTCCGCAAAACGTACACATAAGCGAAACATTACGAAGTTTACTTACTGGTTCCTCCAATATAAGAATCAAGAACTGTTAGGTCAATTATTTTCCAACACAACAACGTTTTCATCGAAGAAAAGAAGAAAAGAGAAAAACATTTACAAGTTAATAAAATTATAAAAGTCATCGTTATAAAAAATTATCAGCAAAAAAAACTACTACAACTCGTGCGTTCCGCTGAGAAAGTAAAAAAAATACGCAGTGCATTGTGCTTCATCGTTGAGAGATTTTCTATTCCAAAAAATAAACTCCAATTGAGCAAAAACGTCGCGCATCTTTGTACAGACTGCGCAACCGACGTCGTCAAGTATGCCTACTTGACGTACTTGACGACATTGGCGTGTCTGCGCGCGCGCGCATAACTTCATCGGTGACGCGCGCAACTCAAGGTTACTCGTTGTTCACGCGTCTCCCTCCCAAAAACCGAAAACTCGTCGGTCTACTTGACGCGACCGAACGAGTTAACTTACGTGATGACGAATTTACGAAACATAAACCAACTGAATTGCGCGTGCGCACATGTAGTCGAGTATGCGTTTTTGTCGACGTCATAATAACTCGCAAAAATCGGCGACTTTTTTGCTCGTGATTAAGATGACCTGATTCCTCTTACATGCCGTATGCTTGCTTAACACAAACGACTTTCGACATTCTCTTTCGATTTTATCCCAATTATGTTGCTTTCTCATCATAGATAACATGCAAAACACACCCGACTATCAAATACCCCAAAATCCACCTCCTAATATAAAAATCGCCTAAAAAACCCTCTCCTAAAATTCGTCTTCAGTGCATCAAAACGCAAAACATGAATACAAAACTCAAAAAAACTGGTGCCGTTGAAAAAAAAAACAAAAACAAACAACGCAAAAAGTAATTCGTGCAGATTACAGAAAATACCTCGCTGAAATCCGAATAATTTGGGAATTCGCGCGTTCAAAATATTACCCTAACCCTGTATTATTCCGTTTTAACGTTCGTCTTGCCACTTAACGACGAACAGGGATATGCGGAAACTCTAAGGATCACTTGACCTGCCTTTTTCGAATTGTTTTTGATGACAAGTATCCGTGTTACTTTGCCAACGGTTGAAACGTCTCCCAGTGCCGTTTAAAATCCCTGTCGAGGAAAGCAGGCCGATCTCTCGATGCGATTTCATCCGAAAGCAAGCACGCGCATCAGCACGTACGGTGCGAGCGCGTACGAGGAAGACCAATTTCGTCTTTTCTTGCATTGCAGTTTTGAAAATACCGCAAATTATGGGTAAATTATGGTAAATTACCGGTGAATTACGTGAATTAAATTACGGGTAAATTACAAAAATTGGCGGTAAATAACCGTAAATAATCGTAAGTTACCGGAAAATTACTGTAAGTTACCAGTAAATTACCGTAAATTACCAGTAAATTACCGCAAATATTGCGAATTTATGGTAATTACTGAAACTTATCAAGATTGTATGAAAAAATTACATTTGCAACAATTTTGCTGTCATTCGGCTTCTCGTAATTACGGTAATTTACCCCAACTTCCATAACCTTCTGATTTAGATCTCAACCAAAAGGCCGAGATTTTTGTAACATCAATTACGATTAAAAGTTATAATGGTTAGAAAAAAAATGGGTGTGCGGTAGCGAGCATTGCGAGGAGAGTTTGGGGGCGAGCCCCCAACTAGTGAAGCTAGTGCAATTATAAAATTAATAAGTCGACAGTTTCCCTACGACAGAAACCTTGGATTTTCTCCACACAAAAACGAGGTTTTCCCCAATCTTACTAGAATCTTGCAAGAATATTTCTCTAAATCTGCCCGAATTAGCTGGTGCAAAACATCAAAAAATACCATAAAATCGACTTACTTAAATTAACATTCCCGAAAAAGTTAAAAACCTCGTCGCAGGCGTGTAAACACACAAAAAACTTACACGTTGTAAAACTCGTAAAAATGAAAACATGTTACAAAAGAGACGAATACTCTCAAACAACACCTTAAACCTAAATTTCCAGTGATTTCTGCTTATTGGATTTACCGAGCTATGCGCACGGCTAAGCGAGAGTATATGTACAAAATACAATCTTGTATTGTCGTAAGATTGAAAAATAAATATCGTATACATTATACGAAGAAGAGAGCGTGAAAAATAAAAACTACACGCGCTCCTTTTCACTGCACACACATACACCTTAGTAAAAAAAAAAAAAAAAAACGAATTTTTATCCTCTCTCAGACGCTCGTAGTTTTTTTCAAATGCAGACATTATCTGAAAAGGCGTTTCTATCAAGCTTTTAATACCTTTCGCACCAAAAAGCTTTTAAGCCTTGTGGTTCTCTGTATATTTTCCACACCTCCGCCACGTATGTGTACTTCGATCTCGACATACTTTCAATTTCTATCCTCTCATCCTTTCTTTTTTCTTGGCATCCGAAGAAAAAAAATGCTATAGAACACATACGCGATCGAAATACTCTTTACGGAATCTATACACCTTGGTAAGATTAATTATCTTATTTGGCAACGTCGTTTCTGCCTGAAAGGGTGCTTATCAAAGAATTCACCTTTACCTGTTTCTCCGGTGGTTATGTAAGTAGGCGCCGATGGCGGGCCTCTGCCCAAATTGTTCACGGCGATCACGTAGAATTCGTATTCGGTGTACGGACTCAAGTTGCGAATCGTATAATACAACGTGATCACTCCGCTAACTTCAGCAAAGGCTTGATTCGCGTGACGAGGCTTGTAATGGATGACGTAATATTGCAAATCTGCCTGGGACGAGTGAGTCCACGAGAGTCGAACCGAGGTGGCCGTTACTTCGGTAACTTTTATATCGATCGGCGGCCCCGGTAGTGCTGAAAATATCATCCACGTAATTAATCACAACTGCGAATTTTATCCTCCGCACAAAATTCTGACTCACTCTCTCTTCTCAAAATTTCAAAACTCTACCCAGATTCCCCATCGACCGTACTCCCCGTCATCCTGCGTACCACTCACATTCTCAACGTACAAATAAATCCCACATCCGCACTGAATCCTCTTCGAAAAATACCCTCGAAAACCTATCGAAATATCTCTACGATTCCATCTCGATATCTTGCGGTATCGCCGATTCGCACTTCGCTTCTACAACCCATCCGAACTCGATGACCCGTTAATTTTCGCGCGTCGAGTCTTTTAATAAGTGTTACGCGAAAAGGCCAAGCGTCAAAAAGCGTCGACGAAAGTACTTCTTTCGCCGAAAAAGCCTAAATACACTTACCTTTACACAAGAGGCATTATTTTTTTTACGACGCCGTCTTCGTCCCATAATAAAGAACGCGTTTTTCTTTCTTCTACTCTTACACTTTTTTTTTAAATATAGTAATTTTGACGAAAACTTTGAAAAAATATTTTTTACGGTACTCGTAAACTATGACGTAACTTCGCCTCGCTTCGACTTTCAACTCCCAACGTGTATACGCGACAATCCCTTTACATCCTTTTTTTTCCCACTCTTTCTCACCTCTCCGATCAACCCCCTTTCGTACACCTCTTCGCTTTTATATTCGTATAGTTTTGTATTTTATTGAATCCATTAAGAATATACTTTGTTAACTTTTATAATAGGTTGCAAAAAAACACGTAGTCTACCTGAAAAAAAACACCTCTTAAAACACTCGACAACCTAAGTTTATCAATTCGCATTATTTTCATTTAAACTTTCGCTCATTTTTTAGCCCAACTTAAATCAACTGAACTTGAAAAAAAACTTTCGCTTTAACAAGCGCCTCTGTTAAAAAATTTACAAGTGAAAAATTACGAAGAAATTTCAACTCTGGGGCTCCTCCGAAGTCGCAATTCCGATAATGGCGTCGTAAATTCACCGCGAATTCATTCGTAAACGAGGAACCCTCCGTAATTACGAGTAATTACCAATACTTACATTGAACTTTGACGAAGGTGGTTGCATTAACCGATCCCAGCGAACTTGCAGCTATGCACGTGTAATTTTCCGACGTTTGAGCGTTTTTGATTTCGAGCACGTTTTTACCAACTGGTAACTGATCATCGGGCGTTATGTCGATGTTCGGGTACTTCTGCCATCTTACGTATGGCATCGGTGATCCGATCGCTACGCACGTGATGTTGAAATCGTCTCCTAATTTTACCTCCTTGTATGGCGGCGGAGCTATTGAGAATTGCGGAGCTACTCGACGGACTGTGAACACATAGAAAACAGGGAACTTAGTCGTTTATCAAATGGCCGAAGCTGAGGAGGTAGTCATAAGTTGGTCTCGAAGATATGGTCAATTATTGATCCTTTTTGGCTAATGATGAAAATACTAAAAATAAATGTCCTACATGTCACTCCTAAGTATGACATGAGGCCATAACAATTATTTGTCACCTATGACATGTCAAGATGACATGAAAATATCAAGATTGTCACTCATAGCCTTGACACGTCATCATAATAATAATTTGTCATCTGTGACATGTTATAATAACATGAAAATATCAAGATTGTCACTCATAGCCATGGCATGTTGTCACCATGATATTAGAACGTGTCACTCGCCACCATAGCACGTCACCATAACAATGATTTCTCATCTATGACATGTTACAATAACATGAAAATATCAAGATTGTCACTCATAGCCTTGACACGTCACCATAATAATAATTTGTCATCTATGACATGTTATAATAACATGAAAATATCAAGATTGTCACTCATAGCCATGGCATGTTGTCACCATGATATTAGAACGTGTCACTCGCCACCATGGCACGTCGCCATAACAATGATTTCTCATCTATGACATGTTATAATAACATGAAAATATCAAGATTGTCACTCATGGCCATGACACGTCGTCATCATGATATTAGCACGTGTCACTCACCACCATGACAATGACATAGCATCGTATCACGCAATTAGACATGTCATCAGGACACGCTACCGTGATATGATCACGTCATCACCATGACACGTCACCATAACAATGATGTGTCATCTGCATATGACATGTTTTAATGGCATGCAGATATCACAATTTTCGGATTTGTGAGCCGTAGCCGAGACATATTTTGTCTAACATGAAATTTGAAGGCATCGAAGCGCCATGAAAATTTACATATCGTGTAATTCCTTTAGACCACAAATTACGCATACGAACTCATCACGTTTTTTGTACATTTTATCAATTTTTACAAAAAACTTGATAACCTTTTTTATCTTAGGTTGACACGTGTCATTTGGGTACCTATCCTAATTAATAGATATACATGTCGAAGGGCAGGGGAAACAGGGAGAGAATCCATAAAGTAGCACTTCCTTGAATAGAGCTTGAATAAACTAAAGCCGTCCTTCACTCCTAAGACATCTAAATAGGAATTCGACAATTTCCAGCAAAATTCGGGACCACATTGGTTTCCATAACTTGCTCAAACTGTCGTCCGTCTCATACAAAAATTAAAGGATATACCATCGAACAAGACATCCGGCACTCCGACATATTCGACGTGGATTCGGTCAATCATCACAACTCATCGCCCTCGTGACACCGTTCCATCGTTCGTTGGTAATTTAACGAGAAAAAAAAACAAAAAAAAGCAATCACATTCCACATAGGGTGGCCGGTCAACAAAATAGGGACTTCTTGACATAGACAATTCATCACGTGACCTCCGATGACATTTCGAGGCGGATAATTACATCGTCGACCACGCAAGCGAAACTGCTTCATCGATCGCTAGCTACCTTAATCGGCTCGAGATGCCCGCAAAATCAAACCAGCAATCTCCGAATCTCGACGAAGATCAAGAGCTTGTTCGACACCACCTACGTACGTCCCTCCGATCAGCTCTCGTTCATGCACCGAAACCGCATTTCGAGTCATCGAACGAGTTGAATTATTCAATATACCCGCCTTCGGCATCGTCGGTCGCTGTCGTGTCGACGACGTCAACTTGGACGTATCCGAAGACGCGACATGGTCGAGCGACGCGTTTCCAGTCGAACGTACGGTTTTTAACCCGTCGCAGCGGCTCGTAGTGTACACGCCGACATCGTGTGCCGCTTTTAATTATGCACGAAACTTACTCTACACACTACTACACGTCGGAATTCATTTAATTATTTCGTTAGCCCGACGGAGTTAGTTTCGGTGTACACACGACGAAGAAGGCGAACGAGCGAATACACGCTGTGTACGAAAAGGGACCGTCAGCGTCAGCCCTGCGTCGTCCTCGTCGCGCGTTCGCTCATCCGCCAAAGTTTTCCAAACTAAGTTTTATTTGGTACGATGGGTCGCTGATAGGTTTGCGTAGTTGTCGTTTATAAAAGCGCCCAACGTCGCCCCTCCCCGTCGCGGAATTTCATTTCGGTCTCGCACAGCAAAGAGGAAGCGTGTGTGTGAACGTGTTACACGACTACGTCCGCAAAAATCCTCCCCACGGTTTTGCCGCATCCACGAACCGGGCGTCGCCGCGACTACGTCCGCGGGGTTAGCAGATTTACAAGCTACGAATTTTCTTTCTTTACAAATGAGGTTTTACGCTAAAGGGTTCACTAACTAATGCATCGACACGGACCAGAATAGAATTTCATCGAAAGCTCGCAAAACTACGCCGTCGTTAACGTGTAAATTAGAGAAATTGCGGTTACCGAGTTTCACCTTTCGAAAAAAAAAAGCTTTCGGATTCCGACGCGAATGCCCGATACGACGTAAACGAATTGAATTTCCTTATCACGCCCACAACTTTGAAATTTTCCGCAAAACACTATTTAATACCGTTTTCCTTTTGTCATCTCCATAGACTATCGCCTCCCTATTTTTTTTCCGACGATATCTTCGACATGATGCACAACGTGTTGCATACCCTCATTCCCTTCATCGAAATGACCGTATTCATTTCCTAATCACATCGTGCCGGGTGTGTCGATAGCCCGACACTAGTCGCCGTTTTATCGATCATATCGCAATAGACGCTACACGAGCGGTGAATATTTGAATATTCCTAAATCTCAAGCAGCACGGTGACCCGAAGGAAATACCCAACATTCGACACCCTATAACTCGGTTCATATCGCGAGGAGGCAAATGTCACAAATCACCATTTTTAAAGAGCATTCGATGTTCTACAAAACAAATCATTATTGTATTATTTTCATAGGCAAACTTGAGCAAGCTACGATCGTTAGAAAGTTTCGAAGTCTTGCAATGCGTCAAATTTTGAACGCAGGTTAAATTTGTACGGGGTGTTCCGCAACCAGAGCACCGCCTTCATACCCATGATGCAGCTACCCAAACTATACAAGTAAACGTATTGTTGCCGACCCTAACTTTCAAAGGTGCTACTACAGTTTGAGAATTTCTACACTTCATAACTCCTTCAATTTTCATGTTGAGCAAAATTTGCATGAGTACGTTATTGTTACGATTTTCAGGACCTACAAAATGAGACATCACCGTTTTGCATAGCCCTAAAAGTGAAGGAGCTACAATTATTTTTTACAATTTTTATCCTCCGCTTCTTTCGTGAACGGCTATAGCTCCTTCAATTCAGGAGTTGGGCAAAGTTTTGACATCTTATTTTGTTTGTATTGAAATTACAACTAAAAGCTGGAGTTATCACGCGTTCAAATTTTCAAATAATCGTAGCATCCGTGTGTTTTCGCATGTCGACAAAAAACACTAATGAATCGTTTTGTAGCCCATTAAAAGCTCCACAAAAAGGTTGCATGTCATTTTCCCTAATTTACGGTACTAAAAAAAGTTATCAACGTAAAAATAACTCCAAGCGCAGTATTCATCTTCATTACGTAAACAACGGCTAATAAAAAATATCGACTTCAACCCTCAACACGCTTTCAATCGCCCGAATCAAAATTTTCCATCCATGTTCCCGCCCAAACACATAACACCAACTCGACATATCCCACCTGAAAAAATTCGATTCCTTCAAATTAAAGAATTCCGATATCTCTACGATACCATTCATCGAGTACAAAAGTGGAAAACCGGCGAAAAAACGAGGACACCAAAAAATGAAATATTTCACGCTGAGCTGTTGGTAAATGGTAAAAATGACGCGTTATTTGTCTGTGTCGGTTCATTTCGGCGTATGATTCGATTTATGGTGGAAAGAGGTGCGAGAAAAAAAATCGAATTATTACGCCATCACGAGGCGAATAAATGTTAACGCGAGAAGAAAAAGACCAAGACTTCGTATACCTTTACCTCGGCTCGATGTGTCTGAAGAGCCACGTAGCCTAGGTGGTCGTTTCACCCTCCGAACTCACTTTGTACGCTTTTTTATTCGACGGAATGCGTTTACGAATCGACGGCGTTTTTTTATTGTAAACGATGCGATGTGCGATCGAAAGGAACGCACGAGCGAAAAAAAGTCATGAAATTTCGCGCCTTTATCGAGCGTGTAAACGGAGGAATCGAAGATGGAAAAATAACACCAATTTTTTAATTTCTTCCGCCAGAAATTTCCTACTTTAAGCCGAGTTGGTGTGATTCTGGAAAAATTACATCGCTTATTGGGCATCTTGAGTAAAACATTGTGGTTTATGAGGAGAAGGAGGTGGGGGGGGGACTTGAGAGAAAAACTTTTGAAACAAAAGTTGTAGGAAATTAAACGAGAAATATTTTTTATACGAACAATTTTTTCATCCCTTGTAAAATTTCTCCGAATCAGGGCCGGTTTTAGGATCGTTCGTGGGGGGGGGGGTAAGGTTCTATAAATTATGAGTAATTTTTTTTTTTAAAGAATAGATAACTAAAAGTGATGTTGTGTTTTATATTAGGTAAAAATCACGAGTGGAGCTTGACCTCTTGGGGGGGGGTTTAACACCCAAAACCCCCCCTTAAAACCGGCCTTGCTCCGAATTGTAAACATTGCAACAGAAATTCCTCGGTTGGCACTTTTCTGCGATTTTCTTTCAACTTGTCTTAGAGTGGAGTGAACCCTGGGTCGAAAAGTTTTCAAAGCGATTGTGGCGGGGGGATGGTTATTAAAGCGATTGAAAAAATTAGAAAAAATATACGTTCGCGGAATCGTCAACCCGAAGGCACGCTGTATTACGAACGAGGGGAACATCAAGGCCAAGAAATTCGGCTACTATACAACGACCTACCGCGACCATCCTCGATGCTGTCGTTATTTGATGAATTACTAATGAACGATGCCTCCAAGTTGTTGGTGTTTTCTCGGTGTTCGACGTCGTTATATATTTTTTAATATATAAAATATCGGCACAAGGGGACACGTTCGTTTTGCACGCATCGAATCGTGACACACGAGCGAGCTTACGTTATTATTGCTAATCATATCCTCGTATAAGGAGCATGTACTCTTATAACACACACACACACATACCCACGCACCGAAGTAAAAGGAAAAACAAAATATATTTTTTGATATTTTCATATACTCGTATGCGGCACCGCTTCGCATCTTTTACTCGGTAAAACGCGGCCAATTTAATTTTTCCAAACGATTTTATACCTTTAGGCGGATTGGTTGAGAAGTCTTAACGCTGAAGCGAGCGCCGCGCGGAGAATGCGACGGCGACGGTAAAAAATCCAAACCAAACGAATCGATGTACCTTCTCTATGGGTGAAAATATAAAAAGCTCGCCGTGTTAGTGTATACTAAAGCGGTATATAAAAGAAAACTAAACAATATTTACTCGCAAACGTTGCGCTCGGCGTTTTTATGCTTTAAACAAACATCAGTATTTAACTTCTCTAGCGTCGGGGCCCGACCGGAGACGCGAGACGACGCGCATCGAGCACGAGGCGACGATCGAGGAGGCTCCCAAACAAAAAAGTAAATAGTTCGGTTCATCTTTCATTTCAAAAAGTGTCACGGCTTAAATAAAACTTCGCCTGGGAATGGGCCGAGGCGACGCGAGGTGAACAGGTAAACAAACGGAGGCCTTTTTCTCATAACTATTTCGTCTCTTCTTTCTTAATAAAGCTCGCGTATAACGTGTCCCACAAACGCACATATCTATATACGTACACGTGTCCATGTGCATACGTGTACACTGTACACCCCGAAAGCCCGACCAATTCACCAACACATGCGAACGCCTTCGAGACGACCCAAGGCTCCGACATGGCGTTTTTTACGCTTACATATGAAGAACTTTTCATCCTTTTTTTCCACCACCACCTCCTCTACGCTAAGAAATAATTTAAATTTCTGCGCCTCATCGCCCTGCATCGTCATGCTTTCGTCGAATCGAAATGAAAAATTTACTTCGCTTATAGTTTCCATCTCCATTTTGTCAATTTTTCTTCTTCGCGCAAAAGGTAAACGACTCGACGAGATATATACCGTGTGTGCTACGTAGTCTAACCCTCGAACTATTTACTTCCTTCGGCGAGTCGAATATGCAACTTATTTCACGCGGGCGTCGTTACCACGCGAACGAAAAGTTTACCATTGAATGAAAATCGAGGCGAGGTAATATCGGCGAAATGAAGAAAATTTTTACAAGCCGAGAAACTAAAAAGCGTACCCGAGTCATGTGTAAAGAAAATGTTTGTTTTTCTATTTCCATTTCGCGAAATATTTCAAAATCGAAATTATCGCGCAAAATCGAAGTCTCGCTGGAGGCTTCGGGATTACTTCGAAAAGATGAAAAGTTCTGGTTAACGAGGATCCACTTTAAAAATGAGAGAATTTCTTTTAACCCGCGGAATCTCGTCTCGATGGTTCAAAATTTAGCAACCTGTGGGGGGGGCGCAGGTGAAATGACAGAAAAATCTGAAAAAATTACCTTTCTGTTTTCTACAATTTTTGTTCACTCATTTTTATCGATTACTAAACCTAGCCTCTAAACTGATTCGAAAACGAGGGAGGAGGGAGGCGAGGCTGGAATTTTGGTCATGAACGTTTCTCGATGGTACCCAGTACCCACCTAATACCCAAATATCATCAAAATCTTGATCCTGAGGCAGATCGCTTACACTTATCTGCCTATAGCCTTTCAGCAAAACGGAGATTATTTTTCAAAATTTTTCCGCATTATTTTTCAGGCTTCAAAATGTAACCGATTTGCTACCAGAAATCGTTGAATATCGATGGAAATATAATTAAAATAAATAATCGAATTAATTTAGCGTTAATGATAAATGAACTTTAATCTGTTGACGAGTTTATCTCAAAAATGAGCTGGGATCGTAGGTTTGGTTCATTTCAAAAAGGAACGATTTTTCGCATATACATTTCGAACGAGCACAACTCATTATCGAGAATTCGACTAATTTGTTTTCAATTTACTCAATTTTCATTTTTCTCGTCTCCCATTCAACACCTCATTTTGAAAATTTCCACATCGACGACCACTCAGCCACGCTCCGGTATCGGTTCCTTCGTTACGTCACCTCATCCCGCACGCCCTTCGTCGATATCGCCGGCACCAAGGCTTGCGAGAGGCTTTCCACGTCGAGAAATTAAATTCCCACGCATCGTAACGTCGAGAAACAGGCCATCGTAATAAGATCACTTATTCCTTCGCTATTTCGTATTAAAAACATTACACACCATATGCTACGTATATACGCGCAGGTGAAAGAATGAAAAATGACGTAAAATTGCCGATGATGGATTATACACGAATACACCGACGCCTTCAACCCCCTGCCCCCTCTTCTAGATTTTCGCGCATACACACATCGAACGCGCAACGAGCGATTCGATGAAAAGCATATACGCGTCATTACCTCGTCGCCGCTTCTAGGTTGCGCCATCGAACAATCAATTATTCCCATGCGACTGCCCCCCTCCCCCACCGCGCATGTACCTCAACTCGTCACCAGCACCGATCATGTAAAGGACTATGGAAAGAATTAATCTTAAAAACTCTCCTCCATAAACCATCCTAACGACTTGATAGGTAAAATTTCGCCCATCGAATGATGCAGCGTCGAACCCTTCCCCAAACCTCCCCCCTTCATTAGAGATACACTGACAAATTGCACAAAACATGTGAAAAATGAAATTGAAATTATTGATAAAATTATTTTCATAGAAAACCTCCCATAAATATGCCTTAAAGTATCATTTCTCATTATCGTCATTTTAAACATTTCACGAGGTACATTTCCATGACTGAAAGGAGCTTCTGGTGTACAGAGGATTGACCTAACAAAGGAACCTCTTGAGGTGACTGGCTCGGATTTGAACGGGAGTTGGATTTTTGGAAAAAGCATGTCAAAAAACCCCCAAAACCAAAATTTCAGCTGCCCAAGTTGACTTTTTGATTTTTGGCGAAATTTCAAAATTTGAAAATTAGGGAATTTTGATTAAAAATAAAGATTGAAAAAAAAAAACAAAAAATCTGGAAAAATAATTTTAAATCGCGCAAAAACTATTTTCCCGCTAAATCCGAAAATCGCATGATCGCGCCATTCTGGAGCCTCCAGCGCGGTTTTTATTTTTCTCCAGAAACTTTGAAATGCCTACATTTCCGGAAAATTCCAGCCAGTCACCCTGAGTGGGGCAATTCTAGCTACGTAGACATACGGAATTTTTTTTGATTCGTAACACTTCGCTATGAAAAAACTGGCTCAGGAAAACCCATTCGAGGTGACCAGCTGGAATTTTCTGGAAATGTACTCAAGTTGGTTCGGTAGGTAAAAACCGCGCTGGAGGATTCAGAACGGCTCGACAATGCGATTTTCGGATTCAAGGGGTCCAAATTAGGGGGAAAATAGTTTTCGCGGGATTTAAAATCATTTTTCCAGATTTTCAATTTTTTTATTCAATTTTTAATTTTTAATCGAAATTTGCTAATTTTCAAATTTCAAAAATTCGTTAAAAATCGAAAAGTCAACTTGGGCAACTAAAATTTTAGTTTCGGGGGTTTTTTGACATGATGTTTTCCAAAATTCAACTCCCATTCAAATCTGAGCCAGTCACTTCAAGAAGTTCCCTAGTAGGGTGAAAAGTATTGAAGTAAAAGTTGTAGAGAATCGGAAGGAGCACATTTTTTATTCTTACTCTTTTTTCATATTTCGCCAATTTTCCGAGTTACTTGAGAAAATCTCAATACTCTTACCAAGAACGAATTTACGGACCAAGAGTGGACCGGAGGTGAAAATTATTCATACACAAGTTATGGCAATTTTCCCCCGTATCTCCCCAAGTTCCTGAAATATCAGGAAAAACTTCCCATAAAAGTGTAATCTTTGACGTCGACAATGGAACTTCAATACGAAGCATCGAGTAAACCTTCTTAGACGGTGTTACATGATCACCGTGTTTTTTTGCTGTTTTCAGTTTTTTTTCCTTCAATTTTCATATTCATCGTCATCTCTTCGTCACTTCTAAGTACAAACCAAAACACACCCGCACCGCTTCTCACCCCTACGCAGGCGCTGTTCACTTATGAATATTACATATTCTCCACCGTACCCCGTCTTCATTCCTCTCACGAGTACCTACCGATTGTCTTTAATACCATTGTCAAATTCATGAATTATTTAATCACCCCGTCGCCGTTGCGGCCACCTTTGTCAAATAATTCCGCGCGTTTTTTGATCTGATTATAATGAACGGGCACGTCGTCGTGGCAAAAATCACCATAATTTACATCGTTTGTTTTCTTCATTCTTTTATGTTTTTTCAAAGGTGCGAAAATTCGCGACGAAATGAAAAAAACCCTCCATGCAAAGCTGCTCTTCGTCTGCGGGACATTTTCAAATTTCCATATCTTTAGCGATTCCGTTAACCGGAGGGTCTATTAGGTCGGGTAAGCTTTTCTCTTTTACCATATTTTTCAACTAAACGAGAATTTTTCCTTTTTCCAATTTCGATAATGATTCATATAACGTTATCGTTTCCCTTATTCCGGCCATTTTTTCCCTTCAAAATTCGCCGTCGACGTGAAATTTGAATTTCAACGAAAGAAAAAAAATTTTCGACATTTTTTCCACCTTTAAATCTCCCAAACAAGAAGGGAAAAACTTGAATAAAAGATATCGTTACGGTTTCTTGTTTACTCGAGAAGGAGGAAAAAAAAACGAAAGCGCGGAAAACGCCTGTTACAATGCCGCCCTCCCTACGCCGGGCTTCGCAGATGAATACAAACGTTCCTCATTGTATTGCCGTTTATATTATTTTTCTGTCGGTATTCCAATGAATTTTAAATAAACCGAGTTTGTTATTTTTACAGACATCGGAGCCGCCGTTGTCGCATTGCGTAACAACCAAAAACCCCATATTTCCCCGCCGCCCCTCACATCTCGCCTGATGCCTTCGCGACAAACTAATACGCACTTTTTACGCACTACATATACCGAAATGTATCTTATTTTTCGATATATTCTTAACACCTCCCTTTGGACTTGCTCCAAAATCCCCCTCGAAATTCGTCATTTTTACCGCGTACATTTTTTACAATTTCCACGCGAGTTATCGCCGCTTTTTCCATTGTTTTCGTTTAACAACGAGGAAAAAATTACGCCTTTTTTTCTGCCGGGAATCGACGCCAAATCCCTTTCAACGCTTGATTAAGGGATTACGGTGGAACCTGGAGAGCCAGACTCGACGAAAATGTTACACTTTAAATTAAACGTAACGAAAACATACGATCGTTTTTTTTCGAAAGGATTTCACAAGATACGAGGCCGCGAAACAACACACACGCAATATCCCTTCGTGACAAAAATCATTGAAAAATTGAAATCCATCATGAAGCAACCGTGTAAATCGACGATTCGACAGCAACTGTCACCCCCTTCCATCCTCTAAATTAATTCCCTTTAAATGAGGTTTTCCCTGATATCTCGAAAACTTGAAGAAATCCGAAAAAAGATTTACATACAATTCTCTCCTTTCAATTCTCAACAACTTTTATTTGAACATTCTTCACCTCAGCTCATTTCTTGGTCCGCGAAATTTTCTCCCATGAAGAGTTCTCAAACATCTCGAAAACCCTGACGAAATACGAAAAAAAAAATTAAAGCGAAAATCTGTTCCTTCCAATTCTCAACAACTTCTGTCTAAACGTTTTTCACCTCGGTTAATTCCTGGTCCACGAAATTTCCTCTAATTAGTATTGATGAGGCAAAAATACATCTCGAAATTCCAAAAAGTACATAGCAAGATGAACGTTATTTCTGCGCATAAGTTACACGCATTTTTCAATGCTGGAAAAATCACTTTTTTTCAATTACGAATTCTACAACGTGTTGGAAAAATCTCAACTCGACGAGTCTCTCGTCGTTTCATTCAATCGTCAAATATCCTCCATTTACCTTTTCCCCCTATGCCGCAATAACAATTCGAATAAAAATCCAACTCGATGAAAGAGGATAGCAAAACGAAACCCATAAAACTAAGAAAACAAAGGACCCGCACCGAAATAATTTTAATCTCAAAAACTCGTAAAGCTGCGCCGCTTCGCTCCGGCGCAAGATTTTAATTAAATTCTCAAACTACACCGTAAACACCGGGTTTAAAAAAGAAAAATATTGTCACGCCGTTGCGAATTTCCGCTTTTGAAAAAAAAAACCACCCTACAAAGGCCTTTGATAAAGCCGCGATACGCGATATTCAATCCGGAACATTCATTTTAATTGCGTATTGCGTTTAAATATTTGAAGGGGATAGTTTTGATTTATTCATATACGATTCACGTTACAGGTGTATACAACGAAGGTGCGCGGGGTGCAGCACATGTACACGTTGGTAAAAAGTAACCAAAGCCTGTTGAATTCCGACGACGAGCGCCGCGTCAAATGAAAGAACGTACTTGGAGGCTGAGATACGGTGTTCTTCACGTGTATTACACACTTACACACGAACGCGTGCTACGTTACGCCGTAGACGGCGCGGCGTCCGCCACGACGTCGTGTTCTATAAGTCGCATACGCGCCTTCAGATTATTTTATGAAAAAGTTATGATTTTCATTTTTCACTTCGAGTAATAAAGCGAATTGGTTTTGCGGTTTATGCCGACGACGACAAAACGTACGCCGCCCAAAATACCCTCGACGGTGTTTCCTCTCGTCCTCGCGAACGTATATCAACGTACGTCGTCATGGAAACTCATCTATATATACCGTGTGTTGTATATGATACAATATACACAAACACAGGTCTCCTTTACACGTAAGGTAACCCAACTTTACTCCACTCGTCGCCCAATCTTTCGATCATTCACTTCGTAACAATATTCCTTTCAATCTTCCAACGTCATTTCAACTAGCGTATTTATTTTTTACGAACTAGGAAAACTTTTCAAATTCGCCTAAGAAACGGTATCAGTGTTACTAGACAGGCGAACGAAGGTCTTGGTCAAGTATGTCATGACACGAAAAAAAAAATACAGAAATCACGCAGCGTGCGCAAACACCAGTTGATCGCTTTCCGCCTCATTATGCAGCAACCCACACAACCTTCGTGGACGAAGGTTTGCCTATTTTGTGATTTGAAAGAAAGAAATCACATGTTGACGGGACATGAATTTTGACCGAAGGGGGAGGGGAAGAGGAATGACAAGTCATCGTCGCGGTGACGCGTCATGGACATGAGAGACACGCGATCATGTCATGGTGGCATTTCGAAATGACGTTGTGGTCACGTCATGATAACAGGTCGCAGTGACTAGTCATAACAGCATGTCAGATGATTACTTTGTTGTCATCATAACGTGTAATGCGTTGCATATTCATGTTAACGAAAAATTGTCATGGTGACGTGTCATCTTCATGAGCGACGATTTTAATATTTTCATACCATCGTCATGACCACGAGTGACATGTTATCATATCGTGGTGTCATGTCTGATGACATGATATGATGAGTCACGCTGACGTGTCATAGCCAGGAGTGACATGCGATCATGTCACGGTTGCATTTTGAAATGATATGTGGTCATGTCGTGATGGCGGGTCACAGTGACTAGTCATAACAACATGTCAGATTTCATGCCATCATACCAATGTGACGTATGATGAGTCATTGCCATGGTGCCGTGTTCATGCCGTTGCCATGGCCATGAGTGACATGTTATCGTATCGTGGTGTGATGTCTAATCACATGATATAATCAAAGTCAGGGTGACGTGTCATGTTCATAAACGACAATTTGATATTTTCATGTCATTGTCATGACCATAAGCGACATGTTGTCATATCGTTGTGACATGTCTAAGGAAATGACATGATGAGAGTCCTGCGTTGCGAATTTGTTTTTGACAATTTTATAAGGAACATTTTTAATTATTGTCAGCTTTTTCACGAACCCACACCCTCCTTGAAGTCCGCATTACGAAACATCGCTCATTTGTTCATCAAAAAGGCAGCCATTTTGAACACTCGATTCTATTTTTTGGAATTCCACTTGTAATACATTTTCTGTAATTTTTTCCTCGAAAAAAGGAAAACATGTCTCGTCAAATTGGCAGCGGTACACTTTCCTTCTATGTGGGCCTCCTCGACTATTTTTTTTTCTCGCAATTCGTCTAATTCGAACAACTAATTTACCGATAAAACAATAATCAAACGTTACCTTTCACGTATAACGACACAGCTTCGGAATATTCATTGCCGACGCTATTCTCAGCAACGCATTCGTACTTCCCTTGGTCACTTTCCAAGCTGTTGACGATTTGCAGAGCTCCTGTAACACGGAGAAACATCAAATGTAATTAATACTCGCATAAAATTAAACATTCACTTTCCAACGAAAGTTAGCATCCCTTCGAGAACTCTCCAACAACCGCCCAACCCCTCCCGTCGTATCTGCGGAGAAAAAAATCACATCGAGAAAAAGAAATTCAACGCATTTCGACACGAACCATCTCGCGAATAAAAATTAAACCCGAAGAAAAGAGCGAATCACCTCGCAATGCAGACGGTAACTCGGCCAAAGAAAACTTTCTTTTAGATTTAATTACATTTTCTCAATTAAACCTGTGTACCGGCTGCTGCGCACATTATACTTTTGGCGATACACAAAAGAACGCGTTCTCTGGCTTCGTACAATTTCCGACGTCTTTTCGCATCCCCCTCGCGTCTCACCCTCGCCAACGCTCCAGCAAGCCAAAAATTTCCGACTCCGGCAACTTTATTAAATATAAATAATTAAGCAAATACTACTGTTTTCAGCTTGCTCATCGTTAAATGCAACTTTCAACACGAACGCGTCACTTAGCAAACTGCTCGTAAACTTTTACCCGCGTAATACAAGTGTAAATTATAATTAAATTTTGCTTCCATCTACTCGCCGCCGTCTCCGTTCTCCGAGTTTCGTCTCTTTTTACAATGTGCACTTTGCTCCGTCTTGGATCGTCTATAGCCTCTTCTCGCTAACTTTTCTTACGTCGTCGTCGTCGCCGTTTCGTCGCCTCTTGTTTCTACTCGCGTTACACCGACGTGCCCGCAAAAAGCTGAACAAAAAAAGCCGCAATTTTCCGTAAGGCGATTTTCCGCCATCGTCCTATTTCGCTTCGCTCGTGCGTTATTTCACCGCGAATAAGATGCAAATTTACATATCTTTTTCATCAATTCCTTCCCGACCTTTTTTTCGTACTCCTTTACTCCCATTTTTTTTTTGGCTTATCCGCGGATATTTCGTTTCGTAATTTTTCTCCTTCTTTCGACCAAAACTAAACGAGTTGACTTCATTCACGAAAAGAAAACGAAATATTACTGTCGTCGAAGAAAAAAACTCGAGAAATTTTCGCCAAAAAAAAAAAAATACGAGTAAATGGAAAAGTTTGAACAACTCGTACCTTGTGAAATAATATTCCAAACATCGTGAAAAGTTACGAAAAATACGCGAAATATTAAACGTTTTAATCAAAATAATTTGCAACTCGGCGAAAATTTTCTACCTAGTTTTCATCAATTTCGTTTAATTACCAAATGGAAAAATACTCGCAAAGAACAAATTCGGTTTCGCGATACACGAGGAGGGATTAGCAGAGGGAGAGGAGAACCTTGAACAATGAGTCTATCAATGGAGGGGCAGAATTATGTGGAGCCAATAATACGAAAAAAGCACGAAAAATTGGTCAATACTTTCAGAGAATTAGTTACGATAGAACTGAAAAAATACCACAAAATACTTCATAAATAATTAGCCGGGTTTTTTATTAAGAATCAAGGCAATTACGTTGTATCAGTTGGGGAGAGTAGGGGGGAAGGGCATACCCAAAGTTTGTTATGGGATCTCAGCAGACCATTTTGACCATTTTTATCGATATCAGCTTATACAGGGTGTTCCGGGGTAGAAGTAAGGCCTACAACCCAGATACTGTGCCACATAAACTGAGTCTATATATGCATGGTTGCCTAGCCCCCGGACCGCAGGGGCAGCGGTATACTCTTTCAAAAAATTTTTTTCCCGTTTTTGTTAACTGATTTTGAATAATTATACCTCAATTACTAAAATAGATAGAAACATGCGGTTTGTTCTGGGAGAAAGATAATTTTAA
>QBDW01000713.1:0-96398 GCA_003261595.1 Maconellicoccus hirsutus
CATGAAAATTCGGAGTGAGAATGGGAACTGGAACGACAACGAGAACATTCATTGGAAGGGAAGAACGAAAGAACGAAGAACAGGAACATTTTTTGGAATCAGAAAGAACGAACGAGAACAGGAACGGGAACGAGAGTGCTTGCGTTCTTGCAACACTGTGCCGTACGCAACGGTGAACGAGGCGCTACCGCGTAGTGGGAAGTTTCATTCAATGCACGCGCGCGGTTTTTTTGATTTTTGACCAAGACCTCGGGGAGGCAAAATTTTGAAAAAAATATATGATACATCGAAAAAATGAGTTTAAAAAATTGTGCCAGTTGAGATAGATAGTTAAAAAAAATTAAGTCAGAAACGCACGTTTAGAGGGGAAAAAATTGAAGTGGAGTTGTTGATTTTTTCATGAAAGGCCCTTATAAGGGTCTACCATGCACCAAAATTTCAATTAATTCCGTCAACTTTATTTTCAGAAAAAAATTCATACATGATAACTGAAATTCCACAGTTATCACAAAACTATACAATTTGACCATAAATAAGCTGTAAGAAAAATTATATTCATTTTTGTAGAAAAATTAGAATAATTTCAACCAAACTATCCGCTCATTCTTATCACACATCAGTCTAGTCTGCGAAGTAGTTGTTGACGAAGAAGTGAGGGAAAGTGTAAACACATTTCTATTGGTCGGAGTAAAATTCAGATTCCCTGTCCCTAACGGCTAGTGTTGAATTCAAATGGTTGTTGTTGTTATCTATTGAAACTTTAAACATTTAAAATTTTCGGCATTTTTGCACCAAGCATAGTTCGTTCCTTCGTTGTATTAATTGCGTTTTGTCAATATGGCCGTAATGCATGGAGTGGATTAAGAGCTGGAATTCTGAATTTAGCAGAATCAATAAGTACTGCAAATGTGATTTTTCTTTTCTTAAATAATTCGAATTTGACTTTTTATTCAATTGGTCAAGTTGAAAAAATTGGTGAGTTAATTATTATGATTTAGTAATCTATATCACTATTACAACGTGAAAGCAACACGCCATTCTTCACGAATTGTCATGTAGCAATTGCGCATTAGGCATTATAAATGTTTTTCATCTCTACACATATCTAAATTTGATTTTTTGTGTAGTAAAGGTATCGAAATGTCTTCCGACGAAGAGTACGCCAGTGGAAATAGTGCAAGTGAAGCTGAAGTGAGTTAATAAATTAACTATCGTAAATTTAACCAATTACCTTAAGTAAAATTATATAATAATTTTTTTTAATGAAGGAAAATGATAATGAAAGCGTGTCTGATGAAGAAGAACCCGCCGGTGAGGCGTTGGACTCGGAAGAAGTATGTTTGTTACATCATGAAATCATATCGTTAGAATTGAATACGTTGATTTTTTTTTTCATTATTTGCTTTTTTTTCTGTAGGATTATGACGATGAGGACGAAGAAAGAGATAACGCTCGTTATAAAAAAAGACGAAACGAACGACATGGAGGATTTATTCTTGAAGAAGCCGAAGTAGACGATGAAGTGGAATCTGAAGACGAATGGGAAGATGGCGCCCAAGAAGTTGGTATCGTTAGTAACGAAATCGATGAACTTGGTCCAACTGCTCAAGAAATTGAAGGACGTAGACGAGGCACCAGTTTTTGGGAGTTTGTATTTCATTATTCAAACTTCATGATAAATTTAATAAAAGCTACTTTTTTATTTTTCATTATTGCAGCTCTCAAAAAGAAGATGAGATCGAGGAATATCTTCGTAAAAAATATGCTGGAGAATCTATGACTACCAGACATTTTGGTGATGGTGGCGAAGACATGTCCGATGAAATCACTCAACAAACTCTCCTGCCTGGTGTCAAGTTGGTATTTTAATGATGAAATGTAACTTTCATAATGACTTAAAATCATAATTTTCGTTTAAAAGGGATCCAAACTTATGGATGGTGAAATGTCGTATTGGGGAAGAGAAAAATACTGCGCTTCTGTTGATGCGAAAATTTATTGCATATCAATTTACTGATGAACCACTTCAAATCAAATCAGTTGTAGCGCCGACAGGAGCTAAAGGATATATTTACATAGAAGCCTACAAACAAGCTCATGTAAAGCAAGCCATTGAAGGAGTTGCTAGCTTAAGAATGGGTATTTGGAAACAACAGGTGAAAATCATCTATGAATTCATATGAGCGATCAATATTCAATGGGTACAAAATTTTGTATGGTTTTTCAGATGGTACCGATTAAAGAGATGACTGATATTTTACGAGTTTCTAAAGAACAAACAGGATTAAGACCTAAACAGTGGGTGCGATTAAAACGAGGTAAATACAAAACAAAACTTTTTAATTTTTCCCGATTTACCAATGTGTACTCTTACAGGTTTATATAAGGACGACATTGCACAAGTAGATTATGTTGATTTAGCACAAAACGAAGTTCATCTCAAATTGTTACCTAGAGTTGATTACACTCGACCAAGAGGAGCATTGAAAGTGGTAGCGGTAAGTGTTCTTGGAAACAAATACTTCTTGAGTATTGAGGTGTACTACAAATCAATTCGTTATGTACAGGATAATGAGAATTTAAAACGTAAGAAAAAAAATCGTCCACCAGCTAAACCTTTTGATCCTGAAGCTATCAGAGCTGTTGGTGGAGATGTTACAAGTGACGGAGATTTTATGATTTTTGAAGGAAATCGTTACAGTTTGAAAGGATTTTTATATAAAAATTTCAACATGAATACCATAATAGCCGATGGTAAACTTTTAAATAATTCTTATGAAATTAATTATAGACGATGATCAATATTTGTAATTTATAATTGTCGTGATTAGGAGTGAAACCTACGCTATCAGAGTTGGAGAAATTTGAAGAAGCTCCTGAAGGAGTAGACATAGAATTACCAGCCTCCAGCAAAGATGAATCAGCTAGTCAAGTGTTTAGTGCTGGTGACAATGTTGAAGTATGCCAAGGGGAATTGATGCATTTACAAGGAAAAATTCTATCTATTGATGGAAACTTCATCACTGTTATGCCAAAACACGATGAACTTAAGGTTGTCAAGTTTTGAAATGAATTCATTGTTTTACTTGTGGACTTATAATTTTTTCAATCATTTTTTTCAGACTCCTCTTGAATTTCAAGCTTGTGAATTGAAAAAGTTTTTTAAAATGGGAGATCACGTTCGTGTAATTTCTGGTAGATATGAAGGTGACACCGGTTTGGTCATTAGGGCTGAAGACAATCGTATCGTTTTATTCTCTGATCTTACAATGCATGAGCTAGAATTACTACCTAGAGATTTGCAACTATGCACCGATATGGCTACAGGAGTTGATTCATTAGGTCACTTTCAGTACGGCGATTTAGTTCAAGTAGAGTAGGTATCATGGTTAATTCAACTATTTTGTCGTATTTGTGAAACTTTTATGTTGATATTTTTCCATAGCCCTCAGACTGTGGGTGTAATCGTACGTCTTGAAAGGGAAATATTTCACGTTTTAAATATGAATGGGAAAGTTGTCGAAGTGAAGCCTCAAGCTTTGCAGAAACGTAAAGAGTACAAAAATACCATTGCTTTGGATTCCGATCAACAAACTATTCAAAAAAAAGATATTGTTAAAGTGATTGATGGGCCTCATTCGGTAAGTTTCTAAATTGACTTTTTGTCAAGTGTTGCATTTGGAACTTTACTTTATACTTTTTTTCGTAGGGGCGTGGAGGAGAAATCAAACATTTGTATCGAAATTACGCTTTCCTGTATTCTAAATTGTATCTGGATAATGGTAATGGTGGAATTTTTGTATGTAAAACACGTCATGTACAGTTAGCTGGAGGAAATCGAGAATCAGTACGCGCAATTTTCTCGCTGAACTACGTTATAAGCATTTATTCAACTTATTTATTTCAACTTTGACCGTGTTATAGTCGCATACCATTGTTTTGGATTCTGGATTTATGTCACCCCGGGTTTCATCTCCGGCTCATCCGAGCGGAGGAGCTAGAAATAAGGGTCGTGGTGGTTTCACTAGGCGAGATACAGGAATTATTGGTAAAACAATAAAGATTACTAGGGGACCATACAAAGGTTAGTTTTTTTTAGATGATAATAAATGATTATTTTGTTTACATGTGTATTTTTTTTGTTAGGAAATATTGGAATTGTTAAAGATTCGACCGACACCACTTCCAGAATTGAATTGCATACCTCATGTCAAACTATTTCAGTGGATAGAAACAACATTCAAGTTGTTGGGGAACCAAACAAGGTTAATCGATCGTCGATCGTAACGTTTATAGTAATCACTTTTAATCATGTGTTTAACAAAGTTCTATTATCATAGGATGGCTCGTACTCGTCTTATTCTCGTACTCCCGCTTGTGTCGGTCAAACTCCAATGTACGCCGGAGGTAGTCGAACCCCGATGCATGGATCTCAAACACCGCTATACGATAGTAAATACTTTAATATCAATCCGGCTGTGTTTCATGTAGAATGAAATAATATGAAATGTGTATCGTAGGTGGAAATCGTACTCCTCACCATTATGGTAGTATGACGCCTATTCACGATGGTTCAAGAACTCCTGGACCTTGGGAAGGATCTGTATCAAATACCCCCGCTCGGCAATCTGAAGTAGAAGAAGAAGAGAATTGGGACGTAGCTGATTACGCACCGCAAACTCCCGCAAGCAATTATGCGTCTTCTGATAATTCTTTTTCACCTTATCATACAACCTCACCATCAGGCTATCATGGTAAATACTTCCATTGCACTACTAAATGGATATGTAATCTTAATAGGCTTTTCTATTTTTGATGATCTAGAAATTATTTCTCTTCAGTTTATGGTTTTGGTAGCAGTTGTCATTTTTGTGATATTAATATTTTTTTTCAATAATTTACGTATGGAATTTTCTCACATTTTAGGGAGCGGTACTTCGTCGTCGTCGTACATGCATACTCCCAGTCCAAGTGGAAGTGGTTTAGGAAGATATAGTTCGTCGTCACCTATGAGCTATAGTCCAATGACTCCGGGTAGTTCGTCTTCTATGTCATCGCCATATAATGATCCTAGAACTCCACGCAGTGGTAAAATAAATTTTCATATTTTTTAAATAATTTTTTGAAATAATTTCCATTGTTTTTTGTTAAAAACAGTGGCAGATAATTCAAGCTTACAAGAAAATCTTACTCCTGGAATTGTTGTTCGAGTATTGGATACAGTAGACGATCGTGAATTGATTGGACAAACAGGAGTGATACGAAAAATTAAAGTCAGTAAATAATTGTTCATCCAAAAGTGAAGGAGTAAAACTAAAATAGTTCATTGTTTATCCCTTTTTAGGATGGAATGTGTACCATATTTATCGAAGATGAAGGAGCTGATTTTGATATACTTTGTGATCATTTGGAATCTGTAGCCCCTAAAATAGGCGATCAAGTTAAAGTTCTCATTGGAGATGATAGCGGCATGATTGGTAAACTATTATCAATCGATGGTCACGATGGTGTTGTTCAATTTGAAGATGAAAGAAATCCGAAATTAATACAGGCTCGTTCGCTATGTCGATACCAACCAAATTAGGTTTCTACGTTTAAATTGAAAACTTTTTGATGATATGTTTTGAAACAAATTGATCATTTATGTACTTATAGAATTTGTTTATTTTTTATATGAAATTATCATAGTTATATTTACTTTATGATTACAGCATTTTCTTGATTTTTTTCATTCTTGTCGACTGATGTATCTCGAAACCTTGATAGTTAAGCGTTGTTTTTATGTAATGTAAAATTATTAAGCATCATAAGTCCAATTTATGAAAACTTTCAAATTATAAATTAAATATCGAGTGTTGATTATTTTAGTTATGAAATACATGCATGATGAATTGAAAAATTAATTAAATCAAATTGAAGTTAACATTGAAATAATTTTTCACATTTTTCTAAATTAAGATACGGAAGCGTAAATTTAGTTGTAGGCTTCTGATTCAATTATCGATTTTTGATGAATTTTTGAAAAATTTGCAATTTTTCTGCCATCCCTAATCTTGGTATATGGACAATTCACCTATCTTGTTAGTCCTTTTTAGTCCTTTTCTTATCCTGGGAGGAGTGGTGTTACGTAATGGCTCAGTGGATCGTTCATATACCAATCCACCAACACCTCTACGCGCACTTTGATAGTACAATCGTTCGTTCGCGAACGTCGATGAAAGCGTGTACTGTACGTGCATCGTGACGACGAAGGCGACCGCGAACTGAGCGACACGAGGCGGGTACGAGGTGGTTGCTCCACTACTCCCTTCGGTAGTACGAACGACGAACTATCGCAGTTTGCACGTTGTTGTGGAATTGTGTGTGACTGTATGGTAAACTTGAATATTTGCGTATTTTCCTTACTTTAAACGTGTATTATTCCGTGGCTTTTATGAAGCGTTTAAATGTTATATATTGAAGTTTGAAATAATGTGAATATTTTTAATATTTTGTGTATAGTTGTAAATATATTTCATTAGATTTCGTTATATCATTGTTAGTTAACGGCTGATCGGTTTCGCGTGGTTTTCAACGGCGTGATATGAGTTCGGTGCATTTTTTTTGGTTTCATTAGTACTCACACATATACCTGAGATTTTCGTTCAGAACCTACAATTCAGTTTTAGTGAAGTCTGTTTCATTTTCAATGGAATTAACGAGGTGAGTGATCGCTATTCATTAAACATGTTGGTTACTTTTTGTCATACTCTGAAACAAAAAATGCAATCCAATACTGGTGTGAATGGTCATCCGAGATAGCTGTTACATTTAATATTCCTTATTTGTTGAAAATGCGTGAAATTTCATTAGTTTTCATGTTTTTTTTCATCAATTTTGAATTTACAACTTCAAGCGCTCGTTTGTTTATTATAATGAGATCATATGCTTGAACCATTTGATTATTGTTTTTCGTTTTATTGAGATGATTCACATGATCGTGAAGGCGCATGAAATCACGGATCGAGTGTTCATTTCTAGTTTGAATGATTTTTAGGACAGTTCAAAGGATTTTTAGGTACGTTAACGTCATGTTTTGCAAAAAAACGGCCAATTTTTTCAAGTACATACTTTTTTGAGTGATTTGCTTCGAGACTACCTATCGTGTTTATAAAGCGGTAATGGAAAATTCACACATTATTTTCGTTGCTGTCTTTTGCTACTCGATGACTTGTCGATATTTTTATCATTGAGGGTTGAAAATTACCTTCGATATACGTGTATTTCATTATGTACTATGAAGGCTATCCAAACATTATGGTTGGATTTGCATTTGTTGTCGTTTTAGTTTTGGGTTAATACGAAACGGATGTGTAAGAAATAGCGAAGAATATCGGAAGGATGGAATGTGTATAGAGTAGATGGGTTGTAAGCCATCGTTATTTCCTCATACGGTTTGAAAATATCACCCTTAGATGCGCATTTGCAAAAATAACTATTTGTAGAAACCATTGTATTTTGTAGCGATGTTGAATTAATAAATGTACTCGTCGTGGTCAAATCCTAAAAAATGTTTTTTTCACAATTGAATTAGATAGTGAAAGTTGAAGGGCATAATTATCTTTTGTTAGTTTGAGATGAATTATTTAGATTTAGTGGAACATCAGCTTTTTCATGTTCATTTTTAAGATTCTCAAATACAAATTTATTTTGGAGCAGCAACAAAACCTCAACGTCAATTAGAAATGGTGATTTGTTTATCTATCTCTGGTACGAATTATAACAATACGTAGAACCTCGATTATCCGATCCTAATTGGGGCGGAGAGAGATCGGATATGCAAAAAAGTCGGATAATCGATTTTCGTTGAAACTCGATAAATAACAAAAAAAAAATTGGATGAGAACCTTTATTTAATACTTTGCAGAGAAGCTCTCCTCAAGTAGTAGGTATTTAGATACCAAAAAGAACGATTTTTGTTTTTATTTTTCATGAAAAAAAAATTATCTTTAATTTTTTTTTTCAAGTCAGTTAAAAGTTTTTGCTTTGGCTCAGTTTTATGGCACAAAAAAGAATAACTGAGCCTAAGCAGAAACTTTTGACTGATTTTTTTGAGAAAAAATGAAATATATTTCAGTCTTTTGATTATTGATCCGGTCAAAATTCGAAAATTCATCAATAATCGGATAATAAAACATTATCCGACTTTTTTTGTGCGGTTAATCGGAAGAAACCGGATGCATTTTTTTGGTCGGATAATCGAGAAATCGGTTAATCGGGGGTCGGATAATCGAGGTTCTACTGTATCTATTTCTATCTGTTCGTGAAAAAAAGCAAGGAAAAAATTTGCTTCACATCATACCATATACCACTACAGACCACGTGGAGAAGCCAAGAAATGAAGATTTCGTTATCGGTAACCCGAACATTCCTGTAAAATTTATCAATTCCATTGTGCACTTATGAAACAAAAGCTCGCGTTCATTTCCAATTTTCCTAACGATGAAGAATACATCCCAAGCAATTGTTCTCCATGTCAACCGCGCACGTACCTAATACAATTGGTACTAATTATCTCGTCGCTATTTTCAATAAGTGCCTAAAACGTTCGGTCAGCGTACCACATGCAATAGCTCAACTTATCGCCAGAAAAAGCTTAGTGAAAACATCCAATTTGAATATTCGCCAGAACATTGACCAGTTCCAAAAAAACCTTACTACCTTTATTTCATAATTTTCATAAAATTGCGCCATAAAATTCGACGTAAAAATCCAAATCTTTCATAAATTACGAACCGAGAAAATAATCGATATAAATTTTTTTTCAAGTAAGCAAAAAATACTTCGCCATTTTACCGATTCCGCACAAAATGAGACCATTTCGAACAATAGCGTTTATTACCGCTAAGGTCGCCAAATAACTATTCCAAATCAAAATAACCATTTTAAAGCTTCAAACGTACAACCATAATTATCTCCCGGATAAAAAAACTTCAACGTTTCACCATTTTCAACGATTAAAAAAACTTCGCGTGAATTTCACCAGCTTCGGTTGTATCGTAATTTTTAAATTTTCGAGTTTTTTCTCATGGATATACCTTTTTTTCTTTCGAATGCCTTAACATAATACGTACGTAATTTGACCCAAAATTAACATCAAACTAGGTTGTAACAGACTGATGTGAGCT
This sequence comes from Maconellicoccus hirsutus, assembly GCA_003261595.1. Lineage (NCBI taxonomy): Eukaryota > Metazoa > Arthropoda > Insecta > Hemiptera > Pseudococcidae > Maconellicoccus > Maconellicoccus hirsutus. The sequence goes on from QBDW01000713.1 coordinate 9,168, forward strand.
TTAATTAACAAAATTCATTTACAAAAACGTTCAAAACCCATCAAACGCAAGATTATGACCTTGATTGAATAATCACTTTAACCAGATAATTTTCGTAAAAAGACGTTGATAAATATTGTACTAAATTCGATACAACCTTCGATAATCGTATTGTCGAGTATGAAAAAATATCTTAATGAGTTGCGGTAATTTACGTCAATATTCGTACTCGGTACATAACGGTGATCTTAAAAACGAAATCATTTTGATAATTGTTGAAACTTAATTTATCATGAACATCTTTTTAGGTGCCTCGTATACGAAATACAAAACGTACCAAAAATATGCGTTGATATTTCGACGAGATAAATCGTCGATGTTATTGAAATAATTCATATGCACGCAGAATAAAAACTGAATTCATCTAGATTCAATCGTTTCCAGGTGTTGTTTCACTCGTAACATATGTATTGTTCGAAAATATTTTCATATGTTGTGTTTACGACGGTAGATAAACCAGTTTTGCTCGTTTCTATCGTTACAAAACTGGATTCGCGTACTGCGCTAATTGTACTCGCAGATTGCGAAATATTCGTCATCAATTCGATAATTGCGTTTACATACGGGACTTAAAAACGTAAATACTACAGAAAAGACGAAATATAAAATCAGCGATAAGTAAATTTACTCGCGTTGAGACATCAAAATAAAAAAAAAACTACAAAAAAATTTTTAGAAAAAGAATCGAAAATCAGCCCATCGTTTGTAATTTTGTTTACGTATAAACGCAAAAATTCTAATTTGTTAACACAGTGACCAGTTTGTTAGCGATAATCATAGTAGAATAGGGAATTACATCATTGTGGGATGTTTTCTGTTTTATTCCGTAATTGAATGATAACACTTCATGTTAGTAATTTCATGTCCAGAAATGGAGTAGAACAGCACGCACTCTGATTACGAATCATAGAATAAAGCAAAAACCCCATAATCTAATATTCAAATAGCTCGCGCATGTTAGCATATCATAAGATGCCTCTGTAATTATAAAGAAAGACAAATCTGCATAAATTTCATATTTCTACGAATATTTAAAAAAAAAAGAAAGAAATTAACTAAACTTAAGAAAAAAACTTCGATCATGTAACATTACAGAGAAAAAATCGATTTATGATTCAAAATGAACCATTTGATTAATTCCTACTCAACCTGTCCATCTGTCACAAATTGACAACAAAGCGATTTTCCCATTTCATATACAAATCTAACGTGGTATAGTAAAACGAAAAAAAGAAAGATAAAAATCAAACCATCGCGCCTTTTTTGCTCTCACAAATGGAAACGGTTAATTGAAAAATAACCGAAATCGTATAAACGCCTATGTCGAGTCAAATGTAAAATGAATTTCAACAGTATCAAATATATCTTCCTAAACCACTTCCACGTGGATGAAGGATGAAGTACTGCTCCCTGAAATGTGAGAAAATTCCATACGTATATTATTGAAAAAAAAATATTAATATCACAAAAATGACAACTGCAAATCGTGAAAATGTTCAAAACGAATATAGAACATCGAAAAGTGTGAAATTAGGTCATAACAACATCAATATAGAATTGTTATTGAAAGTTATTCGTTATGAAGGATTGATCCGATGCACAATAAACCTGAATATCGCACTGTTTTGATAGGCTTTTTCGCTAATTGTTTCGATATGATAACCCTATTCATAAAACCAGTCACAATTATACGAGATTTTTCAATAAAATCCCTTTTATTTACCCGTTACACAGAAGTACCAGAATATTATAAACCGTTATACAAATAAAATACGCTATATGGGAAAAATTTAATTTCCAGCTTCGTTGATTTAATCAACTTGTTGCTTTTAATTTTAAAATTATTATTGCGGTTTTTTCTAACGTTTTGGGTGTGGCGAAGCTTACTAATTTTTCGACTTTTTCAATTGATTCAATTTTTTTCCAATTTTAGTATTCGACCACACCCCAAAATTTCCTCAGCATCCGAAACCTTATCGTAGAAAGGGGTTTATAAATGAAAGACGACGAGTAAAATTAAAATGGTAATATTTACTCGAGTTTATTTACGGTGCACTCATTCGCCGAATTCAAACCACCATTTTTTTTAAAGTTTTTTTTCCAAAGAAAATAAACATTTTGCCATTTTATGCAACGAGAGTTCAAGACTTGTGAAAATAACTTCCTTATATAATTTTGCTAGCTTGTATGCTTTTCAAGTTTTTTAATGGGGTACACCGCAAAAAAGAATGTATTCGCAATAAGTTACGTAACTTTGGTAAACTCAAAGCGTAACATTGATATTGCCAAAAATGTCAGTAGCACTTCTCTCGATAATCATTAATCAATGTCCAAACCGTTTTGAATGCAGTCTAGTTTTTTCAATAAAGCTAAGACATTATATTTCCCAAGCAGGTACTTATTACAAGCCAGCAACGAGTTTGCACGTAATTATATTTGTGTTTCGAATATTTTACTATGGAAAAAGTGTATAAAACTATCGATTTGTTTTTTCAATAAAACCGCCAACGTCCAGTACTTTTTTACGACCAATGACTGAATAGATTATGCTAATAATACGTTGATTTTTATTATTTCATTTTCTCCCAACTGAAAAAGTTATTATTATTAACGTTATGGAAAGATGGCATAATTACATATTGAGAATATAAACCAATAAATAAAAGTTTCTCGGGTTTTCTTCGCTAGTTATAAAGTAAATCACGTTCAAACGATTATCGCACGCACCTTTTTCTTTTGATGAAAAAAATTCGCATTCGTGTACAAACCAACGACTCAAATTATCTTCGTTATTTTGCCTTCAAAAGAAATTCTTCGGAATATTTTGTAAAAAGAAATTATATACCCATAGTTTTTTTTTCACTGTTATACATCTTACGTACATACCTTTTTACGGGATGTAATTCAAAGAAACGATTATTTTGAAAATTTCCATCTTCACGCATCTCCTAAAGCATTTTACTCTTTCACGACCTTTTATCAATATATCAAAATTCATTAATCAACAACAGTCAACGGTTATGTGATGTTTTCGTGATAGCTAAATACTCAGACAATATCCTTTATTCGAGCGAACCGGTCAACTCAACGAAGCATTACATCTGGTTCAAATCTGACGAGTAATCAACTCGACCTTGTCCCGTTTTTAATTATCCGATGGTGATCCACAGTTTCACAGACGCACCGTAGTTGAACTTGCACTTTCATTTTCAACTAAGCCGATAATGCGTTTAATTTTCAGTATCTAACAAGATCACACCTCAGCTACCGAATATCCGCACGTCATTCTTTGAAATATTCCCATAACGGTTTTTTTATGTATCCGAATGAAAGTCTGGGAAATTTTCCTCTACATGTGAGGTTCATCTTTATCGCGAGAACTACGAAATTGAAGATCAGTGTTTATCATAACGACAACTTCGAGTACTGAAAACCGATAGATGTTGGCTATTGGCAAATTACGGCCAAAAGTATAAGTTTCGATCTGTGGTTTAAATCTCAAACGTAGGAAGCACTCGTGATTATGTATTTTATACGAAATTCTATATGTAGAGAAGAAAACGGATAGATACAAACAATGGTGAAGGAAGTTGTTAGTTTTTTGCATATAATAGAAATTTTTTTTAATGAAACACCATTCTCCCATTCGGTGCACAAGTTGAAAGACCGTTTATCTGTGTGAACATCCTAAAGATATTCCGCTTCAGCCAAAGTGATATGATCATGTCAAAATGTGCTTGTTCCTTCATTGTGATAATAAGTTGAAATCAGTAATACGGATTATATCAAGTGTTGCATTTATACAATAACACGTGTCATACACGAAAAAAAAATCTCCAAAAATTTAACAAAAGGAAAGAAGAAATTAGGAAGATTTGTATCGTATTCTCTGCAAACGTGGCATTTAATAAGATATTTTACCTCGACAAAAATCGATTATTCTTTCCAAACATAAGACCATTTCTGTCATAAAGTAAAGCAAAAGTTATTTATCATGGGAGCTCGCTGTAAACCCTCACGAGGTGCGTCTTTTCCGCTCAAAAGGATATTCTGTCACCGACAAGATATGCTTACTAATCGTAAGAAAAATTATTTCGTTCATTTCTGACTGTTCACGGATTCGCCATATTCTTCCCGAATTGGCCCACCAACTATGGTTTTTATTTTCGCATTATACGTATACGCTTTATTCGCCTATATACGAATTTTATTTCGCGATTTAATGTCGCAAATGTCTTCATTTACTCGCGAATCGGTACGTTTCGCGTGACTTCGTTTCGAGTAAAAATATCACCTGAATGGAGTAATTTCATGAAACCATCTTTCAACGCGAACCAATGACACGTGTCGGAAAACTCGCGCTACGCTAATTTGAATTAACCGTATTTTATCAACATGAAGGCACACTTCGCAATGTTGGTCAAATACGTATCAACCGTCAAAGATGTTCTTATGTAAATTTAAAAATTGAATTTTTCTCTTATTTACCCCCTTCCCTTTCCCCACCGTCACCGGTAAAAAAAAACACAAGCCTTGGTTGGTGTACATGGCGAAAATTGAAGGGTTATTGCATGAATCACGTGACAACGTGCCTAATGCCCGTTGTTAAGAACGAAGCGCTATCGCACAGTGGGAAGTATAGATGGTCGCGCGCGCACTTGAATTACTTCAACAAATTTTCTCGAAACCTACCGATTTTTGGGTCTTTGGCTATATAATGTGTTTTGTTATAAATAATTTGAAGATAATTTTGCGATTTTTTCTTTGTTGAAAAAGTCGATTTTTGTAAGTTTTCTTATTTTTTCATCATGATTCCGCTGAATGAAAATTTTGAAAAAATATTTTTAAAGTTTTGGAGTCAATAGGGCATTTGCCACCGAAGTTCCAAAATTTTCACTTCACGAGGCCATAGCTGAATAAAAAAAACAAGTTAAACGTATTTTGGAGGGGGTAAAATGATAGTGAGAGGTTGTCGATTTTTATGTACAGACCATACATAAAGGTCTACCACATACCCAAATTTCAACCTCCCCCTCTTACCGTTTTTGAGAAAAAATTCCTATTTGTTTTTCAATTAGGAATTTTTTTCTCAAAAAGGTGTAGGAGGGTCTGAAATTTTGGTCATGAACGTATCTCAACAGCACCTAACTACCATGTTAATTTCTATTTTTTTTAATAAAAAGGCAAAATCAGCCTGCTTACCCAGTTACGGCCTTTAATAAAGATGTCATATCGCCTGAAGTTTCCATTTAGATTTAAAATATCAACCCATAAGTGAAAATTTCCCCAGTTCAGGTTCCACTGATAACTCTCGTTGCACTCACAATAAACTACAACTACGAAAAGAGAAAAAATATACCTCTCTATTCTTGCTATTATTTTAAGAGCATGAGGAAAAATGAATATAAATAAAAAACGAACTCGTTCCAGTGTTCATTTTTTTATTTTGTACACTGAATGAAGAAAAACACCATCATACCCTTTGTACGCTTCAAAACTCCCAAAGTTAATTAACTTAATAGTGCTCGCGTCTTTTTTTCCGAAGATGTAAATAATAAAAGAAGTAGTTATTTAAAAATATCACTTTTTCCATTCAACAAAAGTTGAGGGTGAAGTTTTGTTGAATATTTAAAAACACTAAACTGTAATTTTTTTTATGCTGCGTATAAAAATTGTAAAAATCGAAAAAAAAAATTATGAAAAGTTCAGCTGACTGGAAAAATTTATGAACTTCAGGGCATACTAGGACATCACTGGGCAAATGGTAGTAACCTTGACAATACGTTAAACATTAAAATGAAAAAAGTACCCACGTATAAATGAATTAGTCATCTCACATTAGTCATAGAACTTGCGCCTCCGTCCAAAAAAAAAATCTATACACCATCGGAATACATTATATATATTTCTATTAAAACTGGGAAATCATTCGCTTAAGTACGAATCACCAAACCGCATGTCTCATGCGATAAAAAATACTTCAATTTTTAGTCACGTTGAAAATTCTCCAAACTCCATGCGTTCCTTCCATGAGAAATATTTTCGATAATTTCTAGGTCCCCTTCGATTCGATACGGATTTTTTTATATTTTCAAATCTCACTATCTTAAATTAAAAGAACAACCTTTCGACGATGCTCATCTGAACGCTTTCATATGGCGCCGCTTCAACTACTAAACAAGAATTACAATCGTTTGGACGCTTCAGGGTTACTAATTCCTTGATTTTCTTAACTGCACCCTCGTGCTTTTGGTTTTTAGAAACAGATACAATTTTCTTTCTAGTTAATCCTCGCTTTAATTTTGACTTTTTGGAAAATATATAACATAATGGAATTGTAATTTAGTCGAATGATGTATGAAACTATGTTGTTAACTATTGATGAGTCTCGTCGATTTTTTAGAAATCACAAACAACAAGATGTTCAAAAATTAAACTATATCATATGTAAATCAGTTTGTTAAATTATTCATACAATTGCATTTTAATCAGGCAATTGTCTCCTGCCTCGATTTGAGTTAAAGTTGAGAATTTCAAGAAAAAGCTACTTTCTATCATATTTTTAAAAGTTACAATTTGTTCTCAAATAACATTTTTCGTATATTTTTTTGTCTAAAAAATAATTATTAGTAACACCGCAAATCTTGCATAATTCATTGCACAATTTAATCGGAAAAACTTGAAAAATAACCAATTATCCAACCACGATTTTCTAATAACGCTCCTCGTTGACCTCCCCGATCCCATCACCCAAACCTGAGATCACCTAGAAACATCGTTTCCATACGAATCCATCTCCACAACCGCAAGCTGTGGAACTTGATCGACATCACAAAAGCGTGACATAATGATAAATATAATTTTTTCATTACACAACCACGCTGGCTCAGTGGAGCAAAGAGTATAAAGAATCCACAAACAAAAGACATCGCCCCGGTTCAATTTAACGGGGGTTATTAATACCGAGTGCGCGAGCTATTATCTTCTTAAGAACTTCACTTTCAGTCGGACCTTCATAATGAATTCTATAAAAGTCGAAGCCGGCTATGTTAAAAACTTCGTTTAAAAGTACGCGCTAGCTCGGCTAGAACCAGTTTTGCGTATTTTTTCAACCGGTTCTCGTAACATGATAACAAATGCGCATCGCTGTGCTGAACCGCTGATGTACTTATGTGTGTATTTGTAGAACTATACACGCTTCGAGACGATAGGTCTTATGTAAACCGTCGTGCGAGTAAATTCGTTCAAAATATGCCATATTAATGAAAAAAATCCATGTTTATTACGATCTAGTGGATATTTTAAATCGACAAATATGCAAATATATACTGAAAAAAGTAGAATGCGTGAAAATAATGCCCTTATGCGCGCGAAATTACGCAATCCTACTTTTATTTACAATTAGTGTGTTTCGAAGTGGCAATATTCGTAAGTAAATAACTTCCGTTTTTATAAAAAATTTACACCGGCGAATAACTTTCATCATATTTAGGAATAATTTGAAGAAGGGGACAAATTTACAGTCAAATTCTTTAATCACATTTCACGTCAAATTTGAACAAAATTTCAAAATAAAAATTTTTTCTCATGATGAATAATCAATTCATTTACCAAGACATATACACCTCATCCATTATACAAATAAATGCAGACCTCGGCACGAGGTAAAATCTATATCGTACTCCAGAATACATTATTTTGTATAGTTCCAAACTTTAGATATTAATCATTTCTTTGGCGATGAAAAAAACCTCGTTATAATGGTATATAACGTAAAAATAAACTTCGTAATAGAAAAGCTGTCGAAGAAGCATTTTCTTCAAGGTTTCTCAAGAGGAATATAAACGTTCAAAAAACTATAAATAAATTTCATTTTATGAAGAAACCTTAAATATGATTCAATTCTGTTAAGAATGGTTACAATTTCGATCCAAAATTTCCCTTATCGAGTCGACGACATAAAAAAAAAAAAGGTGCCAACGATTCTTTCGTTTATACAAGTTACGCTAGTATTTTCCAAGCAATATTATACTCTACAAAATTATTTTCAGGTCACGTGTTGTATTATCTATAAGATGTCCAAGCAATCGTAGCTCAGCTACAGAGAATTTTCGCCCTTGATTCAAATTTGGTAGTATTTGTTTACGTGAAACAATCGCTGCTCAATATAAACATTTTCTGATGGGAAGGTCAAGATCATTTATACACCAGGAGGTACAAACCATCTACATTCGCAGTCAAATTTCTTAACATACATACGCTGCATTCGGACCAAAGAAAAGCATTCCGCATCCCACACATTTCATCATGCTATCGGCTAATAACCGGTGTGCCTTTTGTATATTCTATATCCTTGAATAATTTTATCACGTTTGTGCGTCCAATTATGGAATGTGTTGGGCATAAATACGAGTATTTTTTTCAAATAAACGCCATCAAAATACGCTCATATCACCTTGGAAACATTATATCGTGTTTACAAGTTAAATATTACGAACTCATGCGACCAAATATTGGAAATATTTTCAAAAACCCGAAAACATTCGCTCAAATAATTTCAGCACACATCGAAATCGATGCGTGTTCAAGAATTTCATCGCGTTTGTTGTTTTCTAAAGGAAAAGGAATGAATTTTATTTTTTACGAAATAATGGAATAGTTTTATTCAATATTTTTATGAAAAAATATGTACAAAAATTCACTACAGTTCAAAATATAACTACGTTTTTCACGATACTTGTATAAATTTATCACTTTTACAAATTTATTACCATATTTCTCCACTTATTGTAAGAATAGCAGGTAACCCATAATATGAAGGGAATGAGTGATAATGAATTACTTTTCGTTCAAATTGTAGCCAATTGGAATGCAACGGATTATTCTTATTTTTTAAACAATATTAATATCGAAACAGACTGTTTAAATGGGTAATGTACATTTATCCGATTGAGGCAATGAATGTGCTCATCATGTCGTATTTATTGAAAAAGAGAATGCTCCTATGGTTCTCCTAACTTTTGCATGGCATCACCAACTTCATTTTTAGAGAAATTTTCAATTTTACGATTCCCAATGTGGGCTACACTTCTTCTCGCTATATTATATTTATTTATGCATTTCCTTCTTCAATTCTGTTAGATCTTCGCTGGATAATTCGGGTGTGACAACTTTTCACGCTTTCGCCAACGACATTTTTCCTCCAATTATATATTAATGAATTTTGAAAAAAAATATATTCCTCAGTTTTCCTTACATGCTTTTTCGTTAAATTCAACGAATTTCAAAATCTTTTTTCTTATCAAAGCTTTGTTCTCGTTTTTAGGAAATCTTTTCCAATGTAAAACCTAAAACTAGGTCAGTGCTATACGCAACAACGATCTTGGCGATTCAGTTCGAGAAACAACGTACACTCTATATATTGTATTGATAATACATCTAAAATAATCCTATAATAATTAGGTTTTGATACAAATTTATCAACATTTCAAAAATTAATGCAAGATTGGGTATTTTCTAAGTTTTTCTAATTAAATTGTGTAATATATTATGGAAGATTTGCGGTGTTGAATTTTGAAATTTTTTGATTATTTTAAAGATATTGTTTTTCAACACGTTTACAAATTACATTTTTTTCTGGGGTTGAAAATCCTTTGATTGATTAATCAAAAAATGCGATTAATTGTCCAGGACAGAAATCGATTTTCCGATTACTTGAAAAATTGATTAACTAATCAATTAGTTCATTAAAAAATCAATTTTTCTCAATTTTGTCTATTTTTAAAATTTTTTCAAAATAATGACTCAGCATTTATAAAAAAAGCATTTTTTCTTAATTTTTACTGCTTAGACAGAGAGCTGTAAAACTTTCCTGATATTAAAATTCAAAAGGCAATAAATTTTATTTTTGCAAAAAGAAAATTTAGAAAAAGGAATCCGCCAATTTTATTTAAATTTTCGCTTTTTCAATCGAAAATCGTGTATTGTCACTATTGTGAAATGTGAAACTGGTCGATTAATCAATTACCAATCAATTTTTTAACGATTGCAATCGATTTTTCCCGAGACTATTTTTCAATTTAATAATTACTGCTGAAAAAGTTTGTAAAATGTCAGAATTTTTGAACAAATTTTTCATCAGTACAAATTAGCATTATAAATTAATAAAAAAACCCCAAATTGGCAACACACGAATTCACACCAAATCGTAACCATCGCAAGAAAATTGAATTTCCAAACAACACACCAGTGAAAACTTCCGGCAAAACTCCAAAAATTAAAAACCTCCACGATGACTCTCGTAAGTCCAGAAATAAAACTAAAAACGCAAAAAATACCGCCGTATTTTTGGGCAACGCAGAAAACAGCCAAACCGCCAAACCGTAAAGATTTTTCGTTTGAATGGACTCTCAAACTACCCCGAGCTTAGACGTCGTTGACAAACGAAAATACCCAACACTAGTGAACGAGCACGAAAGAAAGACTAGGAAAAATGAATAAGCACATTAAAGAAATGCCAAGGGATACGTACCAAATTTCACTCTTCGAATACGCTAGTTTCCAAAAGGGAATCAAAAATAATGACATTTGTAACGATAACATCGCTACGTACCCATTGTAATAAATACTTTTTTAGTGGTTCCGAAAACCTGGACTATTTCGTGCTTTGGCGCGTATATGCATTTCAAATGCTCGTACATTCCCCCCCGAACCTCGCAGGTGTTCGGAGTACAAAAGCGCGGTGAAATTTCAACCGAGTAATTTTCAAATGTAAATGTACCGGCGTTCATTATGAGCTCGATTAAAACATTACTCTGCGGAGACATATCAAAAATAAACGTCTCATCATATTGTACACTTGTACGCCGCTATTTTCCCATTTTTCTACAGGCTTATTATTACTATATACGTACTTATAAAAGGGAAAGTGGTATTCTGCATACCCCTACAACTGTCACATGAAAATATCATCGTAACCATTCCAATGAAGCAGATATCAATGTGATTAAATTTTTTATATTAAAATAACACCACCGTACTCGCTTCTTTTTTGCAATTCCCATAAAACAGCATAGACAAGCAACAAACCACGAAAACGTGATTTATATGAAACAAACAAAAAAAAAACATTTTGCAAATCGTGAAAAAAATTCAGCACAACCCTCATTTTTCCTAAACACAACATTTCCTGAGCTTAAAACGAACATATCTTAATTCAAGACATAAATACGCAAGTTCTATTTAAATCATTCCATAAAATGACATTTAATATCATTTTATCAAACATTTGGACGATACGATAAAAAATATTACGAAATAAGTATTCGAAGAAGAGTAAGAATTCAATACCAAGTATTCCAATCATCGAAAAATTCCAATTTCATGTACCGACATCGTCCATAATTTTCAATTTCCGATTTTCAACAAATTTCCGTCAACAATAATTACCTTTACTTTCGCATTAAAAAAAACCTAGCGAGAGAAACTATCAATAGAAAATATTTCAAAACTTGCTTACGGTCCATGATGAAAAAAAAAAATCCACGACCATGTAAAAAAATCCCCTATTCTTTCCTCACAATATGAAACTCAATGAAAACATTCAATTTCCAAAATGGAAAAACATCGAAGAAAAAGAGAGAAAATTATCTATGCAAATTTGAAAACGACGAACAATCGAATCGAACCGACATAAAAAGAGGAAAATAGTAAATACAGTGAAAAGAAAAGCCGCATTTGGAACACTATACGACGTCAGCATTGCGTTGAATTTATTGTTCTTCGCGTTCCGTCAGTAATGCAATCACTATATTCGAAACTGCTATAAAGATCAAATGCGTAAAGCAGTTCATTTCACAATTTTGAAAACTTGACAGCGAAACATTAGGTATAAAAATATGTGTACTGATATGTAAATATATAAGAGCTGTATCCCGTGCTTCGCGCGGGTTGAAAACAAAAATGAACTCGCTCTGATGGCAGAGTTTGCTGCCGTCAGTTCTCTCATCATGATATTTTTCTGTATTTTTTTCTTTAGTGGACTATCATTAACATATTGGTTATACTGATGTAGTATTCCATTTTTTCGCTTTACAGGAACATCAGTTTACACTTGCATCACCAATGAAACTCAATTTTTCGTAATTATACTCAGAAGTATAGTAGAAAGTAGTGCTGGGGGAGGTACTCTATGCGATGATTTTTTGGTCATTTTTAGCGGTTTTTAATCTTGCTTAGAAAAATGTTGGTGATGTGCTTTGTGCTGATATTAAATCCAACTTGAAAAGTTTCACAGTTGTGCTGCGAAGCTTTTTTTTATTATATGCTTCAAAATATCTGTTTTGTTATAACTCGACCTTAGTGATGTCATTTGGAAAAAATAAAAAAAAATAATAATTTCATCGTAAACTTGACGAAAACAAGACGAATCGCATGTAACGCCAACTCCCTCAATTCCTGGTGTTTGTTGATTAGAAAAAATACCCTAAACAGCATTTTTTGGCTCGTACGAAAACGTCATATCGTCATAAAATCGTCAATGTGACTGGCACTGCGCTCATTATTTACTTCTGTAGGAAAACTTTTCACACGAATGCATTTCGTATGATGGCGACGACCGCGGGGCGACTTTAATTTTTAGAAATCGTTTTCGCCCCTAAAAACGTCTTCGAGACATTATCCTCGGATTTTACGACCGGTTTTGGTATTTCTGAGGAGAAAACATTGATGGAAACGCAACGAATACGAAATTTCGGTTTGTTATACGTATTTTCTATTTTAGTATTCTCGATCAGTCGACGAAGTGGTGGATCGTAAAAAGTGGACGAAAATGCAACCAAATTGTCGATAATAGAATAAATCACGGCGTTTATACAAAGCACCCCAAATATAAATTTTTCGCTTCTTTTTATAGCGCATTTTGTAAAATGAAGCTGTCGATGAAGTGGAAGAAAATTAATCCCGATGAAATGAAAATAAAACATGATTAAATTTTCATCTCTTTCAAACAAACCATCATTTGTTTTATTTTCTTTACATGTAGGTTTCGCGAATTCGTATTTTCGTCGTATACGACGGAAAAATTCAGATAACTTCGAGTTTCGGTTAAACTTTCAAATAAGTATGCTAAAAATTTTCACAACGAAAAAATGATTTTTATTAGTTTTTATCCGATAACGGCGTCGTCGTTGATTTAATAATGGAAACAAACTTAATTAAGAACTAACTCATCTTAAAATCCAATAACCCGAGAAAATTAAAATAACAGTGTTTACACGCGACGAAGAAAAAAATAGGGGTAGAACGCTCTTGGAAAAAACTTAAGCTACACAACAACTTTGTTAACAATATCAATTAAATATATACATAAAGTGATTAATGGAAAACGCCGCGGAAAAAAGAAATATCTAACTTTTCCATTAGCGATGGGGTTTGTATAGATATGAAAAAAAAGTAACTCGGCAACTTCACCATGTATAAGCCTTTAACTTAACAAATTATACGCGTATAGTATTTCCTCAATAACTCGTGAAATCGATAATTTTTTCTCGTATTTAACACGTATATCGAAAGCTCACTCGAAAGAAGATACCATTGTTGGAAAGTACACGTTATAGCTTCTTTATCGCACAGTGGTAAATATGCGAATAAAAATTTCGGAATTATTATTGTCGCGTCATTTGACAGTGTAGTGATAATTTTCCGTAAATACGAGTCAAGTATCTACGTGTAATATTGTAATTTAACGGCGTGGCGCCTATTTTTAAAGCTGTGCTCGTTTTTATAAATTCAACTAATTGGGTGTGCGTGAGTTTGAAATATGGAAATTAAGGTACCATTAAAAAATATACGATTATGCGATGAAACGAATTAAAAAATTTCTTTCCGCGGTATTATAATTTTATCACTTTCGAGTTATAAAGATTGTGAATTTTCATTTTCAAATTATTATCTTCGATTTAATTGAATAATAAAAAATGTCGCGATATCGACTGGAAAGTATTTTCGTTGCAGGAACTCGATTCGAAATTCGTCGCGAGGTTTTTACGAGTTGCAAACGAAGTATTTTCGTTATCCTTGGCCATTTTACTTGCAGATCGCGTGGCGACGGAGTGCTCGAGAAAGTGGTGCTAAACTCGACCAGAAACTCTTTTAGCATTTGGGTTCTTAATTAATATGTTTGAAGAGGTACGAAGCCTAGCAACTTAAACAATGGAACGAATGAAGAAACTTTCACCCTTTAACTATCTTAATAAGCTTCTTCAATTGTTAAGTCGTATGCGGGCTTAAGTTTTTGTTTATTTCGTTTATTAAAGAAATTTAAAAAAATTCAAATTTCCGCATTGTCGGGTATTTAATTAAGTGAAATATTTGTCGCGATGGAAACAACCATGTTGAAAAATTTACGGAAAATTTTTATCGTTTTTACTTATGCTTCGATGAAATCAAAGGAAGTATAAAGTGTGTCTAAATTACGTGCTTGATTTGTTTCGAGTATCTCGAATTAATTTCAAAATGATTCGTGAAATATTCGCTCGATAAAATGATAGCTTTTGGAACGACATTCGATGTAAGCTGTTTCGTTGCAACATTCGACTATGGGAATTTATCAGTGTTATTAAATTTTACGCCAAAAGGCGAATAATTTTACGCTCTTATCTGTATCAGTAAATGTAGGAATCATGGAGTAGACACGGTTCGCGGCGAAATGTGATTCGACGTTATGTTGATCGTAAAAATTTTACTTTATTACGGAAGTTAAGATTTTTTAGGAAATTCTTTCGTATTCGAAATATTTTCGGGTGTTTTTAAAAATACGTTCAAATTTTATTATTTTTTATTACGATTATATTTGATTTCGTTTGTTTATAAATAGGAAGATGAGCGAATGAGACGGTTTTCGTGAGCGAATTTCAACTAATCCTAGTAATGGAATAAGAGCCGGTAATCTTACAAGCTGAGCTTACTTTTATCTGTATGTTTTATGAAGGCGACATCCGAAACCTTACAAACGCTAAGCTATAAAATTTATAAAATACTCCATTATCGAGTACATAAACAGAGCGAGCGAGATAGAGAAAAACACAAAATCCAAATACACAAAACCAAAAGTGCAATTAAACGAAAAATGTAAAAGCTTTGCGGAACATCCGTTTTTATGAAAACGCACGATTCTGAGATTGTGATAAAATGAACGTTGTGTCTGAGCCCTTTGCAGATGTAATAGTGAAATTCATTTATATAATATTTTAACTCGGAAACGACAAAATAAAAAGAGAAAAAACAATAAAAACACTCGTGTAAATGAAACACAAAAGTACCTACGTAAATTCTCGACTTGAAACAAGTCTGAAAAGTATTCAAAAAACAGCACTCGAGTATTAAAGCGAAAAGCTCTTCATACAAAGCGGTTTGCTAACTGCAAGAATTACCGCCCAGATCATTGTAAGCGATTTTTCGCCGTAAATAATGAATTATTTCAATATTTTAGTTCTTATAAAACGCGAAGCGTGTTATCGAACGAAAAATCTCGCGTGTTGCGTCGGTCGCCGTTTAGCGTGGCAATTCATTCGGTTATTTATTGTAAATTGTGCCGATGAGAGTATCTCGTTGGCGAAAAAGTATACGCCAATTTTGCGCGAAATTATACGTATCTGTGGTGAAAAACTATACACGTATGGAAATTCGCCGTTGAGTTTGATTAATTCTTATCAGTAGCGTTTTCGCTACGATAAATACTGTGTAATTAACACCAGCGCCGTTGTCACGATGATGATCGTTTTGAAAATACGCTCGTGTAGAAGTTCAACTTATTCGTGAACTATTTGCTTACGCAAGTTTCTAAAATCTACCATCTGATCGTTTGAACATTCCATATTTAGAATTCACTTATTCGTGTGTTTCTAAGCGAAATTTAAATGTCTCGTCACGAAAGTGACCTTTTAAAATTTAACGATCAGCGCGATGGGGAAAGTGCCTATGAGAACGTACGTCGAATTTTGTCGATGAAAATTCATAATTTTGGTCATTGACTCCGGTATCATGTGATTTCCGCATTTCATCGATTTTGTCAGTAAATTTTTTATTCTTCAGAAAGTTCGATAAATATTCAGAACTTTCTTTCTCTAACAAATGATATCCTTCCACAATGAACTCAACGAGAGACGCAGAATCTCAAATCGCACCTTTTGAGATTCGAGCTTTCAAAAATTATATCCAAATTCGCAGAGTTAATTGACCTACGTGGGAGCTCTTAGCTACACTTAGAGCAGAGTTAAGGGTCTAAAAATTCACCTTGGGCGGTTTCAACTCGAACCATACAACATGCCAAAATTTT
This sequence comes from Maconellicoccus hirsutus, assembly GCA_003261595.1. Taxonomy (NCBI): domain Eukaryota; kingdom Metazoa; phylum Arthropoda; class Insecta; order Hemiptera; family Pseudococcidae; genus Maconellicoccus; species Maconellicoccus hirsutus. Next base: position 25,543 of record QBDW01000713.1, read on the forward strand.
AGCAAAATCGAAGACCCGCCGTTTTTTTTCACTCCACCCTACTACACGTACACAGCTACACACTACTACAAAGCCGCAATGGAAAATCTTTTTTTAGAAGTACGTATAGGATTTCTTTTCCAGAAAGTAAACCGCACCCCTTTTTTTGTAACGCACGCATAAAAATTGATAAAACAAAGGATAATTCCTCGGTCACAATTACGAGCTGCGTGATGAAGTTAGCGGCATTAGTGCCATGTACTGAATTACCGGATGGCACGTCGTCGAGTCTCGAGTCTTTTCGTTTTTACCGTCTCAAATAACGTAATAAGCGTTGACTTGGAGGTCAAACTTTCCCATATATTACGTTACAGTTTCGTTCTTACTCAAATATGTCTTTTTTTGACATGTTATTCGTATAACTCTGAAGTACATACAACACAGTTGTAGTTCGCGGAAAGGCAAAACGCCTTGTTTCAAAATCGATTTTTAACCGATGAAACCAACGATGTTTATTCACCTACATATAAATTCGTATATTCATTTAAATACTTCGAACGATGCCAAGTAGGAAAAGAATAGAGTATTAATAGAATGAATACAGTGTACATATTTTGGCTCGTAAATCGTTGTTCCAGTGAAACATATTTGAACAAAGTTTGATGAAACATCAATGTAAACAGAAGCACGTTACATGTTAATTCGGTTATATTTTTATTTTTTTCGCAACGGCGCTCGTTAAAAATCACATACGGACGTTTAATAAATCACTTTTTAAAAGAACTTAACGCTTGTATGGTTGACGAAAAATTACCAAGATGTTATATTTTTCACATGGTTCAAAGAAAGTACTAAATTACAGTGATTAGTGGTTGCAGTTAAGCATCTGTTTAAAGTGTTTACAGACGAGTGATTGAGTTTACTAACTTTTCTCTGAGCAGATGCCAAAATTACCATGTCGAATGATGGATCAGGTGTATGAGCCAAATTATGGATTCATTCGGGTAACGATACAACGTGTCTTGATTTGTTGCGAGTTTTCATTTCGGGAGTAATTATTGACATATCAAGGACATTCCAGAAAAAGGAGGGTTACATTTCTCATATGTTTATTTTATGTAGAACTTGATGGCATCATTTTCGTGTAAAACTCGAAGGAATTCTTTGAGTCTTTATTATCAAAAGTTCGTCTTGAAGATGTATATAACTTCTTGAGGGAATTATTTTGGGAATAAATGATACATTTTCAAAGGTACGTGTAATTTTTGTGTAATTTTTTCATTACTGATCGGAAATATCCGCATTTTTTGTTATTTCAGTATGTCAGAAAATTTGTTTGAAGTTGAATACTCCAATGTACGACGATTTGGTTATAAATTTAACGAATTTTTTGCATAATATTTTCCTTTGTTGTCGAATATCATGGCTGGAGGTCATTTATTATTTTTCAAAAAGTACCGAAAACGTTTCAGAACTTTTTTTCTTATTTATTTTCAACATGACGCGAAAAATATGTAGATAGCATTTTAAAACAAACAATAAAGTGGAGTATATAAGGTGAAAGTGGTTCCTGTTTCGACGTCTCGTACAGTTAAAGGTGGAAATCAAGATTTTCTGCTGTTGCTGAACGTGTATTGCTAAAAGGTTGATAAATGTGTATGAAGTGCACGAAGTACAAGACGTATATTCTTTTGAGAGGATACGTTTTTAGTAGACAAACAAAAACGTCGACGTTGCTGTCATGAAGCACGGAAGATTCACAACGGTCTTTATTATTTTTTCATCACACGGAATACTTAAAGAGTGGGGAGAAATTAATGATGTTGTAAATTATTCAAAGATACGTGCTCTTATGCAGGAATTGCCGAAAAACCGTTTACTTGAATTTTTGAAAATTTCTTTCGTACGGAAGATTCATATCAATTATAGTGTTTACGACATGAACGATAATTTAAACTGAAAATCTTAATTAAAAATGCATGTCGTTTCGATGTTTTTTTTTATCTAAAAATCACTCGAGGTATTTCCTATTTGGCATGTCTCGTTTCGTGTAAATTCTCTTGGTGGTTATTTGAATCGCGTGTAATTTTGAAAAAAGCACAATTCCCTGTGCTTCGATGATATCGCGACGTGTGGTGGTTCATTTGCACACAAAAAGTGACATTATGAAGGAGAAACTTTTCCATGAGCGTTTAGCGTCGTTTGCTGAGCTTTCAAATAAATTTTATTCGTTTGCGTTGTATACGCAGAAAACGTTGACGCCTGTAGTGTTCCATTTTCGATTAATTTTTTTGGTGTTTTTTTTGTAAATTTATTTCTGTTATTGTTAAAGGCGCCTGTATTTGGAAGTATACGGGTTAAATATACCCAAAAATTACGAACGACTGATCGCGAACACTTATCAACTGTGACGTATAGAAATTAAAAAAAAATTGAGAATTTTATTGGACATTGCTACGTTGCCAAGTTTAATAATGCGAATTTGCCTTAAGCGAATAAACTTGCATAATCGTGATGCCATTGTTTGTAAATAAAGATTTTTGATGTTGCAAATAACGTCCGTATTTGCTGCTTAGGGACTTCGGACCGTCTGTAAACCTTCTGTTATGCTTAGAAAATGGATACATTTTAGTGTGCGGTCTTCGCAACAAATAAGCTGATGAAACTTATTAATTCCGATGGAATTGAAATTGTGATGATAATAACGTTGACGTGTTTTCCAAATAATGTAATATTCTCCCTAATGATTTGAGGAATGAAAGGTCATCGGGAAATTTCCATTGACATCTGAGCTGTTTTATGGTAATAAAACCTAGAAATTAATTAAATTGGTCACATCGCGAATCTGCATTTTTGTGCTTATGAATTTAAAAAAAGTAATTTGTGGTTTGAGAAAAAAGTAAAGGGTGTCTAACAGGTAGTGGAAGTAGTGAAAAAGTAGTGATTTCAAAAATAGATTATGGAAGTAGTGAAATGTGATGAATTTTGTCAAAAAGTAGTGCAGAAAAAAAAACGAAGACGTGAAATATTTTTGAAAAAATAAAACAAAAATTGTTCATTTTTGACAATTTTTTGGGGATTGGCAGCACCGTAAGAATATGTAACGTCATGTACTTTTTTTTTCCAATAAGCATTATAATGCTTTAAATTTTTTATAGTTGAAATTTTATTTTTTTAAAAATATGTACAGATTTTTTTTCCAATCTGAAATTTGACCTCGTTGATAGAGGAAGGGGAGGGGATGATGAAGTATAGAGGTTTTTGAAAATTTAGTATAAAAGTAGTGAAAAAGTGATAATTTTTCAAAAGAAAAATCCGTCAGATACCCTGAAGTAAAATTTGTAGATTTTATGTACCTATTGTTGTTACGTAAATAAAACGTTGAATTAATTTTTTCGAAGTTTTCCAACATATTTTAAGTGAATAATTCTTATTTCAGGTTCTCACCGAACGAATAATTTCTCAAGTTAAATATCTGTCGATAACTGTTGTGTTCAAAAACCCGATAGAAGAAAAGAAAAGAATTAGTGTCATGAGTCACACATTGTTGAAATTCACGCGGCAATCGTAAGTTATCAAAATTTTCTACCTTAGCCACAAAAATGCTTAGTCAATTGTAAAATTGTGTACGTTTCAAAATGGAAACGTTCAATTGTACGAGAACGACGGGCGAAAGTATTTTTTTAAACTCTTAACACCTGAATAGAATACGGAAAGTTGACGCTATGCGAAGTACTCTTGTAACAACGGTATCCACTTAACCCAAATTTTCGCCGACTTGGCTGTAAAAACGTTAAATCGCCTTCATTGTGAAAATTTGCTCGAATTTTGTAGCATTTCGGGGCTGACAAGTAGATCGTAAAATGTATGATCATCTTTTTAGCTTTTCGTTAGCATAAATCTCTCGCGAGTCGCAATATGGGGAATTTCATCGAAGTAAATTTCACGTGGCTAATATGTTGGGACGGTAAAAACGAAAATTCAATATTATTGTAAGCTAAACGAGCCATCAACGTGGGATATTTCGGAACGAAGCCATTTTTATAGCTTGATAATGCTAATCGTATTTTGTAAAGTAACTAAACTATTTTATACGGAATTTTCCAACTTGACGTTAATTTTGCATTGATCCTTCTAAATTTATTGATGTAATTTCCACACCGTCTACGGTAACTTTTTTCGTTTAGAATTACTTGTTGACTTGCTTTTAAAATGGCAATAGGCTCTTACGTATTACGGATTATATCAATTTTTCATGTCAAGTGGGGGGGGGGGTGCTTTAAAAGTTACGAATTACATAGGCAATTTTATTACTTCGTTCATCATCAACGTTTATCTTTTTAGTTTATTGGGTGATTTGTATTTGAATTCAGCACTTTATGGTAAATTGTAATGATGAATAAAAGAAAACGACGCGGTATTCGTAACGAATGCTAGAATTAAGTAGTTTGAATGGTTTATAGCGAAATCGCGTGATTATTGATTTTTACAAATCTCAGGCACGGTTTGTTGATACACCGTCGAGCTTGTAATTTATAATCAAATTAGGTAAACACGTTGTAATATTGTGAATATTGGGTTGAAAAAGCAACGAAACGGCTTGATTATAACGCTAGTAAAGGAAAGTTTTTCACATATTGTATCGTATGTTTACGAGAGAATTGCTTATTCTGTGGTAGCTCGTCGCCTTAATCAGCCTACGTGCAAAATATACATCTTAGGTTTTGACATGACCTGCGATCGCGACCTGTTTCAGTGTCTGGGCGTAAGTTCAACTAAGGCGTGAATTCTTCGCTCGTATTGCGCATTATTGTCCGATAAAAATGATATTTCTACTGTGAAAAAAAATACTGACGAAAATTTATAATAACACTAGAAACATTGTCGAGATTATGGGAGTTCGTGCTCGATAATTCTCGAGTATTGTTGATTAACCCGAACCATATTGTAGACATTTTTACATAACTGACGATTATTAGGTTTTTTTGACATTGAATAGCACCGTACGTGCCCTATTGACGTGGTAATCGCGGAAATTTTAAATTACCGAATGATATTTAATTACAACGCGAACCGTAGCGAACTAGTCATGTGTGACTTTCAAGTTTTTACTTTCTGTGTAAACGTATATTGCAATGTATGTTCGTAGTTCTTCGACTTCATGGAATGAAACGTTGACCTGTGTTAAACTAGATAAAAATTCAAGATATTTAATTTTATTATTAAGAACAATGAAATCTTCGTGAGGAATATCTTTTGTCGTAGATAATCTAAAAATTATGAGCTTCTAGTGAAAAAAAATTGAAAAATTGCGGTCACTTGACGCATATCTTTTTTTGGGGAAATTTTTTGCGAAAAAAGGATCAAAATTCCATTTTTTTGTAAAGAATAAATTAAACGTATCATTTTATTAAGCGGATTTCACTGGAAACTCATCTTGTTACCGTCGTCCGTGGAATTGGAATTAAGACCCTTTCTGCGTTTAAATATCTCCGAAGATATTTGACGGAAATGGTTGAAATTTGAGATGTGATATGCTGTGTATGGGGATAGTATGCGTATAAAATTGCGTCAAAAAATATTGATTAAGGGCGGGACTGAGGGGTTATAAAAAATGATGAATAATATAATTTTCGTGAAAAATCGGTCATTGTATTTAAAATGAAGGAAATTTTTTGCAGAGTCGAATAACGCAAACCGTGATACGATCCGACCCATCAATCTCAAGATATCAAGCTGTAAGCTGAATTAATTTTTCAATGTTGCAACGTTGCCAATTTGTTGTTTCATGTTTATATTTTGCAATAAGAATTTTTAAAATGATAATTAGCGAAGTTTTCTTGAAAAAAATTACTAGCATTATATTTCTCATTAAATTTTGCCCCTTTTCACATCTCATTCTCATTTCTATGGTTAGCTCAAGAAACCATATCTTCTATCTTGTTTTTCAGCTTGAAGCTCGATATCTTGAGAATGAACGGTCGGATTATGTGGCGCTTTGCGTTATTCGACTCAGCGGAAAATTTTCTTCATTTTGAATACTATATGATCGATTTTCCGTGAAAATTACTTATTCATAATTTTATTATAACCGCCAGCTTCGATTCACTAACGTTTAAATCTTACATTGGATTCTTATAAGCCTTAAAATTTACAAACTATTTGATGGTTTCCACCATGAAAATACTTGGAATTAGTTTTCTTTCAATTAATTCATACTTCCTAACATATTTCTTCGAAGTCTCTAGCGTTTGCTCCATTTTAGAAAAACATTTGTTATAAAATAAAGGAATGAAGTTATGATGAAAACTACAATCGCCATTTCTATCAATTCTACGAATAATATTTCGACTTGTGACGTCACTCGAATAATAAATTTTAGTAATTTCGAAATGCGAAACAAATTTACACTCAACTTGACCTTCAAATTGAAGTTCGTTCTATTCCACTTAATTATTTTTAATTTCTTTTTTTATTGCTGCTTTCTTCAGATGCATTTTCTACATTCAGTATGAATTTAATATTCGATAGAGCAATGGTGTTGAAATGACGTCATTATATATGACATCGGGAGTATTAAAATTTACGTATTTCTACGTTTTGTGATATTTAGCATTGGTAAAATTTCTAAATATCCTTTCCCTTGGTACTATAAATGTTATATAACACCTACGTTGATACGTAGATAGCTAGATACCGGCTACGAATGTATATTCGTGTGTTTACGAAATGAAAAGCAATTTATTTTGACAGCATATACTAAGGGACGTACGAATGAAAACGAATACCTTTGAAAATTGACGCAAAAATATAACTAAACGAAAAAGCTCGAGTGATAAATGCGGATTTACGAATTGTAATTTTTTACGGTGACGATGACACATGACAACGTGAATTCCCGGTCTTGTATTCGCGTTTATCTAGAAAAGTCATTAGATTAGCGAGTATAACGAAACAGGGCGACCTTTTAGTTTGATATTTTCGTTGTATTCGATACTACACACAGGACGTATTGAAAATGCTAGAATGAAAATTCCACATCAACAGCAACCCCGACTGCGAGTAGTCTTCACCTTGATTGTTAAAACTCAGTGTAAATATTTACTCGTACTTGGTAGTCATAGAAAGCATGTTTTGAGGTATTCTTGTAAGTGTGGGTGTGTTTAAACATGTGTACTGTTTGGCACGGATTGTTGAATATTTATCTTTTATTATTCAAAATTTTGCTGCAGTGATAGTGAATCTTTATTTTAAAAGTAAGATAAAAAACACGTAGATCTGAATAGCTGTCGCGTATTATAATATTGAAAAAAAAAATCTGCAGCCGAAAGTCGCATAGAAGCGATTAAAAGTTACTCAAGGGAATATTATGCGAAATGTTCAATTTGTAATAACGGAACGTGTAAACTAATTGAAATTCATGTGAAGTACTTTTCGCGTCATTGTCAAGGCAACTCTTTGAAAAAAATTCAGTTTTTATTTCTTGTATCTTTTGCGAGTACAATTTACAAATGAAATACGATTATGTTGATTGCAAAACGTTGCGGTACACCAAGTGATGAAATAAAGCTGCTAGGTATTTAGTAATATTCCTTTGAAGATTTGAGATTTGGTTTTATTCGGTGTCCAAGCGGTGGTTTTAGTTTTATTTGATATGCGATTTGAATTTTGAAAAGGGAACGTGTCTTTTGTTTATAAAACGAGCCAATTTTACCTTCTTCATGTTTAAAACTTATTCGGGTTTAATTTATCATGCATGTAATAGGATATTACTAATGAAACGTGAAATAATACGTATTGTTGTTTTCGTTTCTTTTCCTGCTTTAAAAACAATGTTGTCGATTTTAGCAATTTTACGATTTTTTTTTTCATTCGTGCTGCATATGTAGTTGTAACTATTTCGAAACAATGTTCGAATGTAAACGAATAAGAGTTTTCTCATCGTGGCGTGCATTGTGCATGTGATACAGATACGTATTTCGGAAAATGCTCACGAAGAATTGAACAAAGAAGTACCAATTTCGCTAATGGTAATAAAAAAACAATTATTTCGGGTTATATGATTCAGTGAAAAGGTCTTTGAAGAGTCGTAACGGTCCAATAAAAGTCGCTTTTAACCGTTCCTCGAGGAGTAATAACTACTGTGGGAAAAAAAGATGCTACATGCTACGTAATGTTGTGTTACTATATTGGCAGATATCGTGCAACAGATTATCAACGCAGTCTTACCGTACCTTTTCGCGTAATTAAAAAGCTCGTTTTTGAACTAGTTCTTCGCAGAGGAAAAAACCTCATTGAGAGGGAAATGGTAACATACGTAGTGTTCTGCAGCAGGTTATAATTGAATTTATGGTCGTCAACGCGTACATCTCGCGGAGATATTTTCAACATTGTGTTCGATATTTGTAAAAATGTAAATGAAGGTATTGTCAATTCCATCAGCAATTCAATTTGTCAACCGGTAGTTGGATATGGTGAAATTCAAATGTAGGGAAATTTTGAGCGTATGTATTTCTTGTTTTTTGTTATAAAGAAATAGAACATCAAAAAACGCCTATCGAGAAACGAATATTCAATATTTAAAAATCTCTATTATTAATAGTCACGTAACGTGTAATTTGTGAGCATTCTTTGAAAAAAATGCACATATGCGAAATAAACGACGTAAATAAATCGCTTCGTTAGAAACAAATTGATTTTTATTACGGTTTGTTGGAATATTATGGGATTCGTACAATACATCGATATTTATAGCATCGTTATGTATATATCCTGTTGAATAAGCGGAGAAAAAGCCATAGTTTAGTTGTTTGAACTTGAAGGACGTTATAGTGGACGAAATGAACACGATGATAGGCTTGGAAATCCCGTTCATCGATAAGCTGTGGTAGGACTTTTCCTCTCGAAACATGATACGATCTTGTTTCGTCTGAGAACGGCATAACGGACTACATTACCTCTCCCTGCCTTAATAACGATATCAACCAATTCTCAGGTAAGGTTATAAGTGCTCTATGTGAAGAAATTAAGCTGTACCAATAATTTAGGGCACTTGAAGCCCCATCTCGGGTGTGAATTTTCGTTTTGAAGGGCATAGCACATGATTCATTTCTCTCGCAACTCTGTCAAGTCTCTGGCAACAAAACGATACGTGAAGTGTGCTGTAACAAAAAATTGCAGTTTTTAAATTTTCTCTCGAACAAGAGCGGGTTTTAGAAAATTTTTCATCTTTTATAATTTGAAGAAAATTAAATTCCCTATTTTTTAATGTAAAAACAAGTACTTTTTGACCATTTTTAAGGTTGTAAAGCTCATTTGTTCTTACTGATTTTTAGCTTTTTTCAACGTTTTGCAACTTTGCATTAAAATTACTTCGAGTTCCATTTGTATATTCGGTTAGTCTGAAGATAGCTTATTGGCCGGAACAGCTGTTACGAAGTTACAAATGCAGTATTTTCCGCAACGTTCAATTGTAAAAGTTAAATATCTTATTCATCTGAAATAATGGCTGATAACGCCGAAAGTGATTTTTTAGTTAATTCAGTTGCACTATACAGTTGAACGTTTTTTTTTTCTTTTGGTAGCCATCAGTAGAATCAAATTACAAGCTAACGAGCTAAGAAAGATGAAAATCTTTTGACAAGCGTCTCAACTCACGTATTTTTTACTATTAAAATATGGCATTAACGATTTTTGGGCGTTTTAGTATTCCCTTAAACAGTTGGTTTTTGTTTCGTGATGTTTAAAAGCTGCGAAATTTTGTATCCGCGTAAAAACGATTTAATAAGTGTGTTTTAGCCGAAAATAGATTATAACAGCTCTGCGTATAAATATCAGCGTATACTGCTAAAGGTCAAGATAAGAGAATTTTCTGCGAACCCCTTATTTTTATGGATAAAAAAGTACTTCGTTACGCGTTTAGGGTAATAATGAAATTTTACCCCCTATTTTTTAATGATTTCATAATATTAATAATGATAACGTACAACGAAATATTTTTTTTCTTGGTACAAAAAAACTCGCCCTTTTTAAAGTTCATAGTTTCAGACATTTTAGCATCTGATTTAGTGCGAAAAAATTTATGAAAATGTTACGATTATAGTATTTCTGTAAATCTTCGTTGAAAAGTTAAATTTGTGAATTAATGTTCAAAAGGTAATACAATGATAAACTTTCGATTGTATTCCGCATCTGTTTAAGTTTTTATCCCATCAGCTGAAAAATTTATCCAAATGCGTACAAAAGTATAAACACGGAATCGAGAAAATATCTGCGTATCTTATCTGAGATGTAAAATGTGATGTAATTTCTTATCAAGCTTTTTGTTTAACGCGGAGAATTTGAATTTTTGCCAAATTCCAACAAAAGAGGATACATTCGAAACGATTAACTTTCAACTCCGCGAAGACGAATTTTAACAAATGAAATTGTTTTCGTTTCTTAGCGGAAAAACGCGAGATTCCAAATAAATCAAAAAAATAGCGTATTTCCATAATGTTCGTTTAATAAATTAAATTTTAAACGTGGAAAAATAAATTACACGATGTGCCCATATTTACGCGGTGTACACGTGTGCGTGAAATCTTAAAGAGATGAATGTGTTGTGCGAAAGTGAGCAAAATTAGTTCAACGAATGGTTCACATAAGCTGTTTCTCTCAAGAATAGCTTTTTTAGGGCGTGTAAAAATCGTATATGGGTTGCTTTTTGTATATTTTTTGATTGTGAGCAGCTGAAAAAAAAAGGTAACGGGTTGGAATTTTTTCGACCTTAATATGCATTGTTCACGTAGGAAAAAAGGTCCGTAGGAAAGTTTTCGTCGAGTTCTCGATGACCGTTATTTGTCGAGAAAAATTTAACTTGTAAGTTGCGTCTTGGAAGTTGGAAATCCCATCAATAACAATCAGATCAATTTACTGGAAATGAACGTCGTTTATCGAGGAAAAATATATTCGTTGTATTTTTATCATAAAACTTTCAAAACATATTTTACCATCGGTTCTTTTTTCAATACTTAGAACAGTGCAACCTATGACGTGAACTGAAAACAAGGCCAATCAACCCGACACACCTACGCGTGCACGATACTAAGTTGAAAACTTACCTTCGTTGACTGGAAATACATACAAATGTTGATTTTTTTGTTTCGTTTTTTTAACGTATTAAATAAAATATTTCAAAATTGGAATGTACGAGTTATGATTTGAAAAAAAAATAGGATAATTCACAGAGGAGTATCGACGAATGATAAACGGTTTGGAATCACGTAATTTTGAATGAAATTTTTTTCAATGATTTATACCCAGACCGACAAAACGTTATTGGTTTGTTGGAAAAAATAGAGCGGATATTTATATCTCTACGTTTATTCGGTATCCCCTTGTAAAAGTTATTTTACGCCGAAATATAAAAAAAAAAAAAATACTCCAAAGCTTGAAATAAATACTTTAAATAATTGGTGTCATAGATGAATGAAATTCTTGTGGATGATGTAAAAGTAAATACGAAAACGTTCTTTTTACCGAATTAGCCAGAATTTTAGTTTAAAGTAACGCAGCTGTTGTTGAAATTACAAATCGTAGGAATGTAGAATTTGAAAGGAACTCGGCCGTATTGCGACGAACGCTGGAATATCATAATTTACATATCTTCGTTTCATCGTGCGCCTTATAAAATACATAGTTTATCATGAGCGTACTTCAGCTTACATCTGCATTGGTTTTAAGTTCGTTTTTAGCGATTGAAATGAAATTTCGCGAAATAAGTGATTAGGGTATGCTTGAAAATATCTACTTGAGCGCGTCTGCGGCGTTATCTCAATCGAGTAATTAAATTTTCATTCTTTTTTGCGTTTAGGCACGTACAAATATTCGACCACACCTCATTATCTTGACGTCGCGATTATTAATGCTTTTTGGCTTGTTTCTTGGAAATCAGTCGACATTTTAGAATTGCCTTCCAATTTAAACCTCTTGGTGTTTCGAATAAATGTCAACAAGTGTGAGATTTAATGAAAATTAATTTATTATTGCATTTTTTAAATGTTTCTTTTTTTCTTGAAAGATTGCAAATGCATGTTTTGGTACTTGAGTATAGGGGCACTCGACTTTCGAAGACCTTTTTTTTACAAGTCTTGTTCGGAATACTTCGGATATTGTGAGATGTCGAATTTGACTGGTTTGCTGGTTACAAATGTATTTATATAATATGTGTTTATAGTTTTTTTTAAATGAAAAAATTTGAAAGACATGATACGTGTTTGATAAAATAAACTTAATCAATTATTAAAAAAGGAAGTGGGGAATGCAAATGAGATTTTTCATTTACGTTGTATTTTAAAAAATAAACAAAGATGAAAAACATAAAAAACAAATTTCAAATATCGAGTGTCCTCAGATTCAAGCAGTTTTGGTGGTTGATTAAGGATTACCTTTCATCGTTCAATGCGTAGCTAAATTTTTTTTTTCAAATTTTCGCCATATGCAGCAACTGAAGCTTGTGGCGTTTTTTTTTTCGTGTAGTTAAATGCTTGTACTCGTTATTGCCTTTGCCGTTTTATCTCAATTTCATTGCTTATCATTAAATATATTTTTTTATTCGTTGAATTATCTGAAAATTTTTCATTTTGCATCGTTAAATAATAAATGTAGCGCATGTTTTGTTCATTTTCTAACTTTTTTTTTCGTATTTTCTCATCGTAATAATTGCAAAATTCTGCTCGCAAAAAAATAAAGCTTCGTTTTAATAACGAGCGAAATTTTTGTTAGGATTATTCGTCTTTCAAGTAATCTTTTAGCGACGTTTGAAGTCATCATAGCATTTAATAACTATTATACGTGCACGGAGTTTGCAATTTTTTTCACTATTGTCAGCAACGTTTCTCGGTGATGAACGTATTTGCTTCAAGTCGCAGCTTGTATTATCAGTTCACGTCGCATACACGTAAATAGTATTAAAAACTGATTCGGTTGAAAATGGTTAAACACGTGTCGTTGATGTAATAAAATAACAGTTTGTGGAATATGAAATCTCGTCGTGATTATCGAAATTCATATGACGACGTTTTGTTTGACGAGAGTATAATGTAAACGTAAGGCGTCTAATGAATGATCCTTGTACGAATGCCTTTCATTTGAATAGAATAAAGGAGCTTTCATCGTGAATAGAAATATACCGAATTTGCAAATTTCGCGAAACGAAACCGCGATATTTTACGACGCGTTTTTGGTAACACGTGTAATTCGTAGTGGAAAAATTCGTACTCGTGGTTCTCCATCTTGTTGGTAAGGTACGTCTACGAGGAGTTTTATAATTTTCTTAATGGAAATTTAGAAATAATGGCGGAATTATGAATTGTGGTGGTTTTTTGCAATATTCATATCTGCTGAGTGCAAATTACGAAACGAATTTCTGCCGGAGAACCACATGAGACACGAGTTTTTACGATGCGCTTATGTCTACGGAGGACGTACGGCTGGTTAAATAAAAGCTACGTGGTAAGACGCGTTTTTGTATCGTTTAAAATGGTATTTCGTGTTTATTACTCGGTGTAAAAGTAGATGCGTCTGCTGAAAACGAGACCAAAATGCGTAATTGCTATCGAGGGAACTATGTAACCTGTTGTATGAGATATTATTTATTGCTGTAGTAAGCCGACCCTTTTTTGTCAATAGTAACCAAAAAGTACTCGACAAGTTGAAATGATGTGATGATTTTGGAATTGTTTGGAAAAAGTGTGTTTGATTTTGCCGTAATGATGTGTATATCGTTGTTCGATTTTATCTATTAAACAAGAGATAACGAATCAAGTTGAATGTTTCATGTGTTCGTAATTACAAACATCCTACATAACGCAGATGTATTCCAGTGCTCTTAGTATATAACTAGGATATTACGAATATATTGTGGATATTCTTTAGCACCGATGTTGAAACTTTCAAATATACTGGGTGGCCTAGTGATCTCAGCCAACCTTTCGCAGAACTTTCGTACAATTCGATATTGCTATATCAATACTTGGGCATCATCAAGACACGAAAACCGCTTTAATGCTTCCTATCGAATTTTTATAACAATTCAGTAATGGTTTCTAAGCCTTCTTTGCTTGAAATTGCGCAGACAAATAGGCCAAGAAGTTCAATAAATCTACATGAATAGAATTTGGTCTCTTTATCTCGCGTGAAAGACTTTTCTCACATTTAAACTCTATTAATACTCATTTAGGTATTTTTGTTTTTTCTTCATTGTTTAGTAGTTCGTGTTCCTTCAGCGTATTATGTGTAGTTACCATTATAACTGTAAACGTTTACCGCGGTCTTGATCGGTTTCATGATATCGAAACAATAGAGCTGGAAATCACGTGCATGTAAAATCATTACTTGGTGATCAAATTGTTACGTTCTCATTAGAAACCACTTCCTGAATGACAATTTTTTGTGATTGTTCTTTTTCTCGAAGAACTGATTTTGTAGCATTTAAGGCTATTCTTTACCATTCTTATCAGTAAGATTTTTCTAAAAAAAGGGGGTCACTTAGTTACCACTTTTTTCGAAAACTACTGAACGGATTTGACTGCGGTTTGATTTAATTTAAAGGAAATCCACTTGGGAAACTGTACGGGAGCTTTTTTTGATTAATTGATTACAAAAGGAAAAAAACGCAATTTAGTGAGAAAAAATGAAGTGATGATATCTGGGGCTCCTAAGACGAAAATTGAAAATCTGGCCGGTAGTGGTGTTAAAATAGTTGTAAGAAAAAGGTTCACGAAAAGAAAATTGAAAAATTTTCATTTTCCACGGAAAAAAGTGGTAACTAAGTTTAGAGAAACGGGAGTTCGCGGGGGTATATTTCAAGATGGTCGCTGGACAGTTCTGGTACTACAATAAAATTTATAGAGTGCGCATTATTCAGTTATGTACAAATTCGTTCTTTCAATTATCATCAATCATATCAATACCGTGATGATTCAAAAATCAAAATGAACCAAGTCACAGGCGGTCATAGGGAGCTGCTCGGGACATAGCATTT
Source organism: Maconellicoccus hirsutus (assembly GCA_003261595.1). NCBI lineage: Eukaryota > Metazoa > Arthropoda > Insecta > Hemiptera > Pseudococcidae > Maconellicoccus > Maconellicoccus hirsutus. Next base: position 40,547 of record QBDW01000713.1, read on the forward strand.
CGCTCCCACATGGCGAAATGGTAAAGAATAGCCTTAACGTGATATACAAATAATTTATAACGAAGAAGTATCAATGAAAAATTTCCTACGAATGGTCGTCACCACGGATGGACAAAAAGAGGGCAGAAGGGGTAACTTGTTCCATATAGGGTTTTTTTTTTCACCCACAGTTGGGAAAATCCGAATATTTGACCATCAGTTGGTAAAATTAAGCTGTTGTACTTGTAGATATTTCAAGTAGCAAATGCATTTTTTGCAGTAAATTTTACAGAAAAAATTCAAAAATTTTCGTCCTCCCTCACTCCGCTTGGACAATTTTTTTGCTTTAGGTTTGAATATTTAGAAAAATGAAAAATCTTCTATTTCAACATATTTTTTATGGTAAATTTTATAAAAAACCTCTTTTAAAATGATAAAATATTTCTTGTTTTTATGATGTATGTAAAAAAATTTTCCTCTCGCTCCGCTCGGACAATTTTTTTGCTTCCATTTTCAATTTCTTCCATTTCAAAAAAGAAAAATGTTTGTGAAAAATAATAATTGTTGAATGTTGATTTTTGGAATGAATAATTCAACCTAAAATTTAATGAGGGGTCATTGTAAAGTAACTGTGGGAAATTTTGAAAATATGAGTTGAAATTTTCATCAATTACTAAACCCCCCCTTCCCCGGGAAAGGCCTTCGTTACGTCACTGGTAGTCACACGAACGAAACTTGAGAAAAATGAATTTTTCGGGAAGGATTTTTATTACTGTTTTTTTTTTATTTTTCATTTCACGTAGAAAACGTTCTTTATTTTTTTAATTACTTTTTTTACAAATTTATGCGTTTGCGAAGTCACGTGTTTTCTTTAGAAAGAACGTTTCTTTTGTTATGTTTTTAATTTGTATGACCGAGGAGGTGGATGGGTACTTGGGTAGCACGTAGAATTATCAGAAGACCGAAGCAGCAATATCTTTTTTCCCGTTTCGGTTGACTTGAACTTCGCAAAAAGTACCACTTATCATCATAAATGTCAGAAAATGGCGAAAAATGTGAGCTACATGGTGAATTATAGACTTTCGATGTAATTTCAATTATTATTCTTGGAATGGAAAAAATTTAATTCTGAGCTGATTTGTTAGTCGAGTATCGAAGGGTTGCGCAATGTTCGTTATTCGCTGGAAAATTAATTAAAATTATTTGTAGTTTTGTTAGACATTTGGAGATGAAATTTACGTCGTATGATATATTAACTTGTTCGAGTTATGTTATAAAAATGGTATATTTATCGAGGAATTGTTGAGGAAATTATTTCATAAATGGAAACATTTTGATGTTCTAATCGAACCAATCTCAGCGTTAAAATATTGTCTTTTTTTAACCAAACGCGGGTAAAAGAATTTATAAATGTTCTCATTTGTGCATGACTACATATAGACTTGTCGTCATATGTGTTTGTATAGTATACGCAGCTATACGAGTATAAAATATTTTCTGCATGGTCACCGAATCAATTATGGTTTTGTTTCGTAATATCGATAACATTATGGCCAATATGAGCATGAAAAACTTACCATTGCGTGGCCAATGGTCAACGATGTACCGGAGTTTATTACGAATTTAAATGTTTACTACCATTTAAGGGATTTAACTCGGCGGTTATTTATAATTTAAAGAGAATATCTGATAACCGAATTTCTAGCTTTTATTCGACGGTAATCGTTAATTGATATGAATTTATGACCATAAGGTTTTTTAACGGGTTGTTCGAATTCGCTATTAATTACGTTTCGCGATAAATTTAAATTGAAGTTGGAAACGTATTTGTAGAAATAATTAAGGATTATTTTACGAGATTCCAGTTGGAAGTATTTTTTATTTTACACGAGAAAGGAAATTCGTATTTTAGGCGGTGAATTCATTAAGTTTAGATGTGTGTTAGGTGTTTTTGAAAGACGAGAAAACATCAACGGAAACCATATCATACACGATACCAGAAGCATTCTATGCTTAAATAGAGAAAATGGTTCTTGTTCATTTTTATGTTAATTCTGTTGCGTATGCTCGACAGAGTTCGAGCTTGAGTTATACTTGAAAATGTTAGCTAACGGACTACAAACTTCCATAATTAGATACAAGTACTTACTTTTTCTTGCTTTTTTGTTTTTCGTTTTTTTCTTCTTTTATAACAAAGTTTCGTGTAGTTATTTTCGTGAAATTTCGAGCTCCGGCTTCTACTTTAGCTGGAGTGTTTCGTTATAGAATTGGATTTAGCTTTCCAAGACGAAGAACATTTTGGAACGAACTTCGTTGCGAGATAATCTTCGTGATAACGTTGGAGCTGAAAATGACGCCGATTAAATTGCAAAATTGAAAGCATATGAATGCTCTTATTCCGCCTTTTTGTTTCCATGCTTGATGTTAAAGCCGAATGTAGAATATTTCGAAACGCATAATATTGCTGGATAATGGATAATTTATTAATTCATACAAACATTCCATTTTGGTTTATTGATCGATTAGACCGTCGTGGTGATATGGTGACTTTCGTTTGCGTATAAATTTTCCATAATAACGAATTGTCGTAGCATTACGCAGCTATGGAAAAATGCCTGTTTTTGAATATATCCTAGATTTTGTTACATTTATGGAATCTCACGCGTAATAACTTTCGATTATTATAAAACTAACGTTTACTCGGTGAAGAATTTTTGTAGGTTAGAATAAATACACGTTATTTGAAATTCTTCGCACGTAAGTTGTGTTGAGCACGTATGGTCGATCTTTTTAGCTTCGCTATCCGCGCCGTTCCGTTCTGAATTTTTGTATTTTCGACGAATTCGTATCCTTCACGGGTGCAGAATTTTAGCGGAATTTGTAGATTGCTTTTTCATATTTAAACAAAGAGCCAACATTTGCGGTTCGAAACTGAAAAAAAATTGATTCGCCGTTATTTCTTTTTAAAAGCGTATAAAAATATTGACGATTTTTCAGCGAAGCCGGGACGAAATTGTCTCGTATTAACGAGTTTTCCATTGTTTTTGTCAAACGAATCGTAAAGCGCGAAAAAGTTATCGATAAATTGATTTGGAAGGCGTGAAAAAGTTTCTGTGAAAATAATACGTGTTACGCCATACATATTTCAAGCCTTAAGATGGAGTTTAACTGTTGAATAATGTCGCCACTTATCATCGTCTCGATGGCGAATGCCTCGAATGGCTCTACGACGATCCTTCATGTACCACTCTTAGGAAAGAATAGTGTGATGATTTATAGACGTTTCAAGGAGAACTTTCATCCGCGTATTAGTGCTGTATTGATATTTCGAAGCAAAACCGTTACTATTCGTTAACTTTTTGCAAAAAAGAAGCCCAGGGATCCTTTGATGTGAGAGATTTTAAAGACCTAAAGTTATAGTGGCAGTTTCGAAAATATTTTTGGAATAAATATTACGGAAGAGCGTTGGTATCAAAATGTGTGATGAGGCTCTTATTTTCTTTGTTGCAAAAAATAGTTCAAATTATAGTAATTGTGTGACCTTAAAAGTAGTTCATGTTGTTGTGATAATTTTCATTTATTTGAATAAGTCGGTAATTAATCTTTAATTGGTATCATGACAAAAAACAGAATAGTATCGTCATGAGGGAATCCCCGTAACACCTTGGAGCGATGCCAGCGTGGCCTACAATCAAGAATGGTATCATCGCGGAGAAATCCCCGCCACGCCTTCGAGTGGTATAATCGCGAGGGCATCCACGAAAACCGAGAATCAAGAATGGGGCCATCGTGAGGGAATCCCCGCAACACATTGGAGTGTTGTAGTCGTGAGGGAATCCCCGAAAACCGACGATCTAGAATGGCGCCGTCGTGAGGGAATCCCCGCTTGAAATAAATTTACGATTTATTCATCTATTCGTGTTTTTAAGTATATTTTTAATACGATGAAACCGATCGTCGATGTTTTTTGAAAACTTATTGTCATTAAAAATGAGTATATGATATAGGTATGTGTTGAAGAAAGTACTTTTAGTATTTGATTGCTCATTACATTTTTGTCAAATACCAATTACTAAACAGAATTTTATTCGATTCCCATGGAGTTAAATTTTTCGTACATCTTCGATTTGCCTTTTTTAAAAATAAATTTTGATCAAAAACAATTGGTTTTGATAAAAATACAATTTTAAAACCAATACCATGTTTTTTTCTTATTTGCGGGGTTTCGCTCTCAATCGTACCAATTACGTTATAAAACTTGAAAAAATATCGTAAATGGTTTCATAGTGAGCGAAACCCCGCGTACATTTTGGGAAGGGGTGATATGTTAAAACCGTTTAAGGGCCATGACTAAACATGTTTACCACTAAATAACTCGCGTCACGTATATGCGGGGATTTCCTCACTATGATACCAATTAAATATTAATAGTTAAGAATAATTGTTCGTGGTTCAAAAGTTACAGAATATAGCTCCTAGTACAGTGAACTTATATAAATGCGATGAATATTTCTTATCAAACTTGCGACGTTTTGAAACAAATTTTAAATACTCGCATCGCCGTTGTGTTTTTTGTCGCACTAAATTATCCTTATTTTTAAGTGGTATAATTTATCACTGCTCAGAGTCGGTTTAAAAGTTTCCCCGACGGGTTAGTCGTTCATTCGATAACTGATATAGAAAAACAAAAAAACAAAAGGGCGACCAATTTCAGCGAATGGAAATTTTCAGACGTTCTCAGCAACGTTCATGTCGGCGTAAATTTACCGTTTAACGTTGGTCTCGTTTTCACATCACGTTTAATTGAGCCTTATGCTCGAATAAATTCAATCGTAATTTATACCCATGTAGGTCAAAAAATTGTAATGTAGGCAGTGGCCTCACGGGTACTCGACAAAATTTAAAAATTCTTTATTGTATAAATTTACAGATGAAATGATTATCATCACGCTTCGGCGGCATATTCAATATATCGCTATCGTCTGAAATCCTTTAGATTATGTTGGAGATTTTTAAAAGCGTAGTTTTTATGTGGAAAAAAAGCATATGTATTTGTCGTCTACGCCAAGGATTACTTTTACCTCCTGGTTATCTATTTTAAAAATAGACTTGAGAACCGTAATGTATTGGTACGGGGTTTTTTGTCACGATATATCGAGAAGATCCTTCGGTAGGGGTTTCTGAGAAAAGTTATAGCTCTTTTTCAACACGCAAATCTTTGCATTCTTACGAGTGAATAAATTTAAAATGAAAAATTGAATTTAGAAATTGTGTTAAATTTGAAGTTGATCTATGCATAATTTGATGTACGCTATGTTAAATGACGAGAAAAAATTCTCGCCAGTTTATCAGGTATTTATTACACAGTGTTGTATATTATTACCATATGAATTACAGTACCTACTCGATATTCTACAAAGAAGATTTTTATCGTCCTTCCGGCCTTCTTTTTTTTCATATATTATTTTTTCTGTTTGGTTCAATGGCGTTAACTGGGAATATATGAATGCAATATATTTGGCATACGTGCCTCAAAAAGGGTGGATGCTCGTTCATGTTAAGGGGGTTTATTTCCGTAAATGGTTCAGTATGCTGGTATCATAAATTTACTAGTGTTTTACGCGTTCTACAAATGCCTCATGATAACGTGTACGTTAGTAGAAATTTCCTATCCATCGATAAAATTCTATTTTTCAAAGGATAATCTTGTTAAGGTTTAATGAGAATGTACGACTTTACGTATACTTGTACAAGCTATCGAAAACATAGAAAAACCTGCGAATATAATATATCACGAAGAATTTTCCTACTGTGGAAGATTTTAATTTACTTACTAATTTATCAATTTCTGTCGACCAACGTGGGCATTTAATGTGAAAAAAAAGTTGAAATCGTTTGTACTCGTATATGCGACTGTATGGAGAAACATGTGTACAAAATTGTTCGTTAGGGTTGTTTTACATCCGGCCAGATGGTTCTTCATTGTTTTAATAAAGCCGGATGTATTCGGAATAGATAATGAGTAGAACCTTTGATTTAATATGTTTGAATTATAAAGATCAATAGAGATTATGTTAAAATTTTAGTACGAAAACGTACAGATTTGAGAAATAGAAATTTGGTAGATGCGACTAGGGGCGATTTCGTTGGCAAGAAAAAATTATTTGAGAAATGACGTTTCCAATTTACACGTATTAATAGGGGTACTGAGAGGGCTATAGATCAAGGCGATAAAATTTGGGGGTGGCAAAAAAATTGAAAATTGTGCGTCAAAAAACTAAAAGAAGTCAGAAAATTTTAAAAGTACAATTAAAACGAAGTTGGAAGAATACAAAATCAAAAAATTAAGAATTGTGCCTTAAAAAATTAAAGAAAAACAAAAAAAAGTACCACTAAAAAAAACTTTGAGGAACAAGATCTAAGCACTGGAAATTGTACCTGAAAAAATTTTATTTAAATCCAATTTTTTTTTGTTTTGTTAGTTGGTGTTCTTCTTGAGTAGCAGCGGAGTAGGATTTTTTGGGTACCTCTGATCGAGCTAACAAGTCAAGGTTATTTAAGCTACTTCATTAATAAATACAAAAATTAATTACTAAATTTTTACATATAGTAGGGAGGCTCATATTGTCGATTTCAAGATTTCATTGTGTCCTTCTCATCAGTATGTACCTATAGCAACCTATTCCTATCATTAAAATTCCCTATGGTACCTGCCGGGGCTTAAACCTACCACCCTAGGTCCCTAACTACCTACATTCCTACCACGCGGCTACGAGTCGATGTTAGTACGAGTAGAATGGATGTTAAATGAGGTATACAGTGTGTCCGGTTGATCTTTTGGAGTAGTCTTCTACGCAATTTCATTAACCGGACATACTGTATGAATTAATTGAAATAAAAAATACGTAGAAAGGTGACTGTTATTATTCTAAATGAACAAAAAACAAAAAATAAAATATAGAAATGAACAAAAAACAAAAAAGGAAATATAAGAAGAAAAAAAACATTGAAAAATAACAAACTTATATTATAAAAATTTTATTTTTAGACGTTATTTTTTTGGTTTAATTACATTTTCTTATCTTCAAGTCCTGCAACGAAAAACAATTATTACATCAATACTCACGCTTAATCGTGAATATATGTATGCGTGATGTACTAACTTTGCTTGGCGAGCATTTTTTTTAGTTCTTTGCTGAGCGCCCTTTGTATATCATCTTTTGAGCAATGTAGATCTTGGTGTTCGATGACGTCTATGCATGTATACAAAAAAAAGAACGAAATTAGTGTATGAAAAATTACAACATATCGATAACCAAAGTTAATTTTTACTTAGTGAATATTTCCGCCATCACCTTGGTTTTCGTAATATTTTTTTTGCTACATAGTCCGTTGATATTGTAAAACTTTGCGATGTTGTAGTGAAAAACTTCTGTTGTGATTATTTTCATTTTTGTTGTAACGTCTCGTCCCCTCCCACCTGTATACCTTAAAAATTTCCGCTGCAAAACGAAAAACTAATTAGTATCTGAAATTTTTGGTATTTTTACTTGAATTACTCACTAATTTGATGTTGTAGTCTTCACTATTAGTAATTTTTTCCTCTACTATGGACATTTCTTCCTCGTTCTTTATCAAAAAGCTTAAAGTCTCCCTCCACGAGGAAAATTTTAGCGGTGATAACGGACTTTTTTTTGGTTTTTTCGCCGGAGTGCCTTTTTCGCTGACATTGTCTGCATCAGTCGAATCGGGAAGTAAAGTAGAGGTAAAAAGAAGCTTCAGTACTGTAATATCTTTCATTTTTCGTTGTAGAATGCCTGATGAATCAATTTCAAAGTTAATGATGATACTTAATATGAAAAATAATCTCTAATAATGAAACTTGCAGTCATTCTCTTCCAGTTTATGAAGCCGCTGCATAACTTTTTTTTGGTTTTCTTTGATTTCGATCAAATAATTTACAATAAGCGAATATTTCAAAGTAGTGGTAGATGATAATGGCGATAAAGTTTTTGAAGTTGAGGGAATCGGGTCAGTCGGCGGTATCTCTTCAAATACTAAGCGACGCGATGCATGCACATTCTCATTATCACTGCTCGATATGTCTTTCGTAGCTGATGATGACCTCGTATTTTCTAGAGCAACCAAAGCTCCATTTGCCTTGGCATAGTCATCTAGAAAATTTATGGATTTTTGAAATTATTATATCTTAGCACTTACCATAAAATTACTTCAATCAATCATTAACAAAAATTTCTTACCATAATACTCACAAATCTGATTGTAATGGAACTTTTTCCATTTTAGGTCGCTTTCGGTCTAATCTTTTTCTTTCGGTTTAATCTCGTATACCGTTTTTAAAATTTCTTCATCTGTGATCTTACTTAGAAACCAAAATTCTTGTTTGATTGTCAACCAAGCTGTTGGGATAATTACCAGAGACTTATCACGCTCTTCCGCGATTGCGAATTTTTTCTCCAGGTCCATAATTCTGATGAAACAAGAAACAAATTTTTATCATTTTGGTTTATTTATAAAAAAAAGTTCATATGCTTTTAGCCATTACGTTTTGAACATGAGAAATAAATTTAATTTTTACTTTTGAAACATCTCAATAAGGACATATATGTAAATTTCATAGAAAAATAACATTAATTGTATTGTAATTGTGCAAAAAAATTATGACGCTCAAAGGCAACTTCTCAATAAATTTTCTCACCAAAATTAATTTTTTTTGGAGTGGGGGGGGGTTGCTCATTTAAAAGGCGCCTTTCGAATTATAGCTCACGGGCGGATAAATATTAAATCCGTCTCTGCTCGGAACAAACTAATCATGTTAAAAATCTACACGAACATTTTATCAATTACGTACTGAGCTGGTATAAACAAAAAGATACGCGTCAATTCGTGTAAATATGAATTAACGCGGCAATATGCAATATGCAAGAAGCAGGCAGTGAACTGCTTCTAAAGAATCGTCGTTCGTTGCTGTGCCGTATTTATCAACGTGAGTTAAGCATGGCAAACATGATGTTTCTTCGATTTGAAATGATTTTTTTCAGTTTTTCACGTGTTGTTTGCTTACGCGGTAGAAAGCAAAATTATCGTTTTCGCCCTTGGTGAAAAAGCTTAATCGGGAGAATTCGAACAAAATGGTATTTTCCGTTCCTTCTTTTACATTTTCTCATACCCTTATTACTTTTTTCTTTTCTTTGAATAATTTTCAACGCTGCGTGAAACCTTGAGGGAAGCTTTATTTTGCTTCTTGAGCGGCAAATATTGCGGAATGTATCGACACGTCGTTTTTTTCGGTAATCTCAACGAATTGTCGTATTTATCAGTTCGTTTTATTATCTACACGCAGCACAAATTGAACAGGTGTTTCGCTGTCGCCAGTAAACCAAGAAATTACGTGATAAAATACGAATATAATTATCAACAAAAATATTTATCAACTTTAAGGGTGACATAGGGTTATTTTTCAAAATTTCTCAAAAGCTCCGAATTATGGGAGAGAATGTACAAAAACGTGTTCAGAATGGTTATTAATTGGAGGCGATAACTTTTCTCGATACCAACGTGTTCTATGGTCAAAATACAACTTTTTTCAAATAACTCAAAATTAGCTGTGTCCCGTCTTTCAATATCGTTTTGGGGCTCCAAATTTCGAAAAAAATCAAAAATTTCGAAAAAATCGATTTTGAACAAATTTGACCTATCAACCCTTTTAGTATACCTCTCCCCGAATACGCATATAGAATTTCGTGTCATTCTACCCCAAACCCCAGGCGGGGTAAAATTAAAATCGAAAATTGACTTGTGCATTATTTAATAAATTCAAGTTGAAGTATTTAAGGTATGTGTATGTATTATATCCATTAGTATATTATTTTATTCTTTTCGTCGAATTGGTAGCATGTCTTATCAAGGCGGAGTTTCTATACATAAAAAAAACACCCAAGTCAGGGTGTAAATTATGGCAACCGAAGAAGTAGCATTCACGTCAGAGTATCCGTATTAGCCCGTTTGAACGATGCGGCGAATATCGAGAAAGGTTTTAGTGGGAACGAATAAATATTTTGGTTTGTTGCAAGAGCATTTGAAAATGTGGTATTTTTGGCCAATGTAAAACATATTTTACGATGGCGCCAAAATAAGGCAACTTGCAGTGTTAATCCTTTCGGTAAACCTGAGAGTTGATGATATTACGAATACCGTGGTCTCTAAATAAATCGCGTTTGGGGATAGTATCATTTTGGTGGTACATATTCGGAGGGTTTCCTTAGGAAAATTGAATATTTTTACTTGGGGTTTTCTTACTTGATGTTTTACCGAAATTTGAAATTTTCAACATAAAATTTTAATTCCTTTTACGCGTTAATATTTAGATGAAATACGAAACAAATAAATTAGCCGAAAATCTCTCCGCGTTTTAGCTGGCAAAACTTTATTAATATTTAAATGTTGAAAATTTCCCGAAACGTGTACGCCCGGATACATTTCTCAACAGCAACGCCAAGTCGAAAGGATTAGAAGCTATTTAATTTATATCACTTTTTAGTTCTCAGTTTCTCACCTTAGGAAAACTTATTCGCTCAAATGAAATAGAAAATTAAAATTATATACATTTGGCATATTCGTAGGGGCGCGTCGACAGAAGTTCGTTCGTAATCTCGAGATCTCGGCCTGCGAGTAGTAGACGTAATCTTGAGCGCGGTCGCTTCATGTGACGTGAACTTTTAATGCCTAAGATAAATGCTTTAATATCGGAAAACGAAAGTTATAAAAGCCCGTGGGTGTGTTCCGATGATGCACGACAAAACTAAACTTCTAATTTGATTTCGTCATAATTCGCTTAATTTCGTTTCCCTTTTGGCGTTTACTTATTTCACGGTGTAACCGTATTTTTATTTTTCGTTCGCGAACGTGTCTTGATTATATGTCTAATTTGTTTCGTGTGTTCTATTTTGTACGTTTCGAGTGAATTTGAAAGCGTCACTCGTGTCTTTTTCGTACGCGGAGTAATTTAAATGAGGTTTAATGGTCTTGTGATGAACTTAGCGTGGAGATGCGGTTTTGGCTCGTTTTTGTCTTTTGCCTCGTCGAAGAAATTCACGATGTGTTTTAGGCATTTGAAACGTTGGTCGTTCATGATTGTGAAATTTTATTTATGGAATTTTTCACTCGAAAAGAATGAATTGGTGGTTTTTTTTCTCATGTTGATAATTATCATTAAACAAAAATTTCATCGCGTTAATCCCCCTGCCCTTCTTTGGTTAAGAATGACCTATCTGCCGTTAAAACCCATAACGTACGTGGGTATCTTACGAAATGAATTCGGTTACATGAGAAGAGCAGTGTACAGAACACATTGCATAATGTAAAAGTTAGACAGACGATTTTAGCGGTTGGTAACTGTTGCTAATTAGCAGAAGAAAGTTCCACGAGATGGTTTATTCAGTGTAAAGGTAGCTATTTGGAATGAGGTAATTCGTTATGAAAATTCCAAATGAGGTATTTCGGTTCGTTTGCGACATTTGTGGAAAACAATATAGCTTAAATGACAGCGCTGGGCTTTTCTTAAAACGTCATTAGCACTTTTTGCAAAACTACGAAAAACAGTCTAGTTTACTTGGAAACTTTTTATCTGATTTTGGTTCGAAAGTTATGTGGTAAGTTTAAAACGAAACTACCCTTGAGGCTATTGCGCATGCAGAGTTGCCGTTATGAAGCTTATCTTTCGAAAGTTTTTATTTTTCGCTAATTCGTAGCATCGTTATCTTGGCTATTTCTTGTGAACTAGTTGCATGTGCGGTGAAAATGCTGTGATCTGAGAGTGACATGTACTACGTAGTGAAGTCTAAAGTCGGGTCGGATTTCAAAGGGATCGAGTATGATATAGTATATAAAGTTCTAAAAGCGTTTAAATTGAACTTGAGTATGCGTTAAAAGTTGACCTTTAAAAAGGGCAATTTCGGTATCGTTATGTGAAACAAAAGATACTCGTAATTTTAAAAACGTTTTCAAAATAAGTAATTAAAAATATAACGTAAAGTGAACGTAACTAGGAATGCTCTTGAACGTACGAATGATATAAATTTGAGGCTTGCGAGTTGTACAATTACGTAATTGCTACGCAAAACCATATCAAACGATAAAAACGCTTGATTGCTTGGTTAAATTGAGGTTGGACCGTTGTTTCATTTCGCATTATGTATTTATCTATTGTGAAGACATACCCGTGACTGCGAATTATTTGAAAAATAAACGAATTATATTGTATCCCAGACAGAATATTCCATCATATCGCTGGTGAATGTCATGATAACTCGTAAGTGTGGTAATAAGTACTGGTAGAAGTGTTCTGTTAAAACGCTAAAAATTTTTAATTGGATACAAGGTATTTTTTAAAAATGAATTTTCGTAAATTTCCAGTTTCCATATTTTACAGATGCAAAATTTTTACCAAAAATTCCTACGATTCGTTAACCATTGAAATGATTAAATATTTAGATCAATAAGTCACTATAATAACAGAGGAAGTGCATTTGGACATAACCGGTGACCCTTGTTCATACTTGATGGAAAAATTTTTTTTGAGTTTTCACGGATGAATCTTGATCGATTTAAATGAAATTTTTAGGAAATCGCTTTTAAATGTTGGATAATCATTTAAAAAGATTTTCAAGGTTATATGTGATGAGAAAATGTTGATAATTGATTCAAGAAATCATCGCGTTTATCGGCGTTTTAACGCCCGAGCGCTACGGTGTTGTGCCGCGGGTCGCTCGTGGTAGCTGATGCGCGCGCTCTAACCTCTACTCGAACTTCAACTCAATTGAGGTACAGGTAAATATTTACCTACTTGGTTCAAATTTTTAGGGAATTATTTTTTCATGGCAGTTAACAGTTTTTGGAAGTAGTACTTGAAAAATTCGGATTTTGAAAATAAGGGTCACCCATACTGGACATGTATATCGATATGAAAAAAAATCAATAAAAAATTATCTTCTGTGATATGTGGAAAAATTGAAAATAAAATAATAATTCACCAAGTGAAACGAAAAATCTGAAAACAAAAAAAAACGGAAACTATTTGAAGTTCACTTCGGTGAAAAAAATAAAAAGCTTCTAGTATATTAATCTATTTTATAAAAATGAAGAGTTCTTCGGCCGGACGTGAAAATAGGAAAACTCTCGCGCGGAATTTATTTTAAAGGTTTTACACGGCGGCGTTTACTGTGTAGAAAATATTGTTTGAAAAAATAGCTCGAAAAATTTATTTACTCCTTGAAGTTTGTAAAACTAAAATAGACGATAGTTGGGAAATTTATGATAACAACGTGGTAAAATTATACAACGAATTAATCCTGGCCCATAAATTACTAGAGTAACGCTCTTTCTCGAGTACATGCATATAATGCAAACCGAATGAAATACAATGTATCAAAGATAATGTATCATCTTAGATATGATGTTTATTTACTATGAGTAATGTCTAATTACATATCACACGATGTAATTGAACGATAAATAAGAATAGTATTCTTATTGTCGAAATGTTATCATCATTTAATTTCCTTGTGTGATGTGGTAATTTATGTCCTATTTTATTAGCTAAAATATTGAAATAACGAATTTTTACGCTTAATATTTTAAGTACAGCAATATGTGTTCTTTATTTGTCGATAATCAGATTATAAGTAATGTCACTCGTATCTTTATATGAACTCTTTTTGGAGATAAGAGGACCTTAAGTTTGTAATTATTCCAGAGTACTTCGTTCTTTTCAACGTGTATGTGAGTTGAAGGATTTTCAAATTTCGGTTAGAATTTTGCCAAACACGATTCAACGTTGTCGGCTTTTACATTTATGCACAGAATACGTTTAAAAATTCCAGTCGCTCGTAGTTTAGGTCAAGACTGAGTTAAGACGCCTTTGTTGAGTTAGTTTTAGATATTCAGTACGTCTATACATTCATCACATACCGAGCAGTTTTCGCTTTTAATGCCACCGAGAGCTTTCTATAACCAACCACTTCAAAGTCTATTTATATTAATGCTAGAAATTTCGCTACTCGTTTTTGAGTTGCTTTTTTGTTTCTGACCCTCGTGTTTATTTGTAATTTAACTAACAAAATATGTGCATTGTTATTCAAAAAATGCCAGCTTCGCTTTCTGAGTTTACTATAGATATAATGTATTTCATAATTTGTCAGTTTGCTGATTGATTGATGGTGAGTTTTAATTATGCAATGATTCCTTCGTTGCATAATTTTTTCGTAGTTTTTTATAACGTACTGAAAGCGCATTTTGATCTAAAAATAAGCTTGTAATTCATATCAGCGTTCGTGTATGTATTAGTGTATTATTTATAGTATGTGTATTTTTTTCGTAACGAGCTAAAACGCCCAACAAGTAGAATTTTGTAAAATAACGATAACGAAAGTCGTTTCTATCCTCCAAGAGGTCTTACGTCTTTGATAGAATTTTCACTGTTAAGTACGTGATTCGTTTAGTAATTCAGTTAATAAGAAGCGGTAACCGTTTGTAATAAGTTCACCGTTAAAAAAGGAAAAAAAAACGTCTCGATAAATTGTATCCAGATGTGCAATAAGAACAGAACCGCGAGAAAGTTGCACGATTTTCATTAAAATGGCCATTTAGTATTGGAACTGTGGAACTTGTCGATATAAAAGTTCGTTTTTCAATCGAGGTATTAATGGGTATTATCATTTCCATTAATCTTTCCAATGAAATTACGTAATTAATTTAGGAGTGAACAATTTTTTGGAAATTTTTGTTACATTTTTCATTATTTCTTTTATTTTTTGAAAAATGGACGTTGTAGATTGATATTTTATTTTTATTTTGGAGGGAATGTCATTTACAGAAGTAAGTTGGTGATTTATCCTGCTAAAAGAGCTTGAGATTTTTCAAGTTGGAATTATACGTAAACAAAAAATATAAAATATGACGTTTCGAGTTTTAAGTTGCATTGAAAAGGAAAATTTTCTTAAGAGTACTTCTTTGTAATTAGTTGTTTTAGTTTTTGTGATTAAAATTTATGTTTTTGGTTTACTAAAAACATGTTTTTTTAGTAGTTGATTAATTTGTAGTTCAAATACATTACTGCAACGCAGTATATTCGTGATGTTTTGCTTTTATTTGTTTAATTTTTTTTTTTTCAAATCATTTAACGCTAACAGCTTTCAAGTAACACGTAATACAAAAAAAGTTGTAAAGTTTTTTTTAACAATAGAAAACGATATAAGCAAAAATAAGTTTTTAAGTTTGTAAGATATCTCGGTGTGAATACGAGAAAGCCATTAACCGAGTTGTTTTGCTTCATTTTGTTAAATACTTCTTGTTTTGTTTTCCAACGTACGGGTTGTTTTCTGTATTAATGCAGCTTTCACCGCACTCTGTCATATTTCAACTGGCTCATAGTGATGTTAACTTTGGGTTGAAGAAAATATAACGTTTGCTAAATATTTCGTGAAAGAAATTAAAAATTCTTTTTATATGTATTTTGCATAAAGTTAGGTATACGTAGTCGCATGTAAGCGATATAATTAGCTACGAGCTTAAGCCCATGGTGAGGTATTAATGGAAAGTCGTTAAATTTTCTGTCAGTTTTTGGAACTAACGGGAAAAAAAGTTGGGTAAAAATTTGTTTAGCAGATGCTTTCCCGGTTAATGTGTTTTGCTTCTTGAACAAAAAGTCAAATGTCAAAAAAAATTATGAAGAATAGATGGAGTTCTGAAATAATTTTTTTCCACGTCGTATACAAAATGGCTCGGTTATTGGCACTGAAAAAATATTTCAATTATTCACGACGTTTCTCAAGCTTGATAAATTTTTAAAAGGAAAATTTTCCAAGTCAACTTTGAATAGGTAGTTACGTAGTTACCTACTTTCTTACGTTTTACTTCAAGTTGCTCTCAAACGTAATTAGGATATAGTGACATGGTTCGCGTTTCGTATTTTAAATTCGTGGTAATTGATTCGTTCAAATTAATGCTTAGTTTCGAAAATAGTGAAAAATCACTCGTAATGATAACAAAATTATTTTCGAGTTGATACATTTCGACATGAAAACCTCATCTAGATGCGCGGTTATTCGTTATCGCCAATAAATTTAATCTTATTTTATGGAAAATATGTAACGAGGAATTTCAATTTTAAAGCTCGATTTTATTAAAATATGGTCAGATGCGCGAGACGACATTTAATAAAATATTCGCAAACGTTTGATGCAGAAATAAGCGAGTTTTATACGTGATTAGTGGGAAATTGATTTTCGCGTCTGTTATCAGAACGTATTCGAAATTCAGCTACGGTTTTTGATGAAATTGCGAAATTTGACGATTACGGTTGACAAGGGTAATATGGGTATTGATGCTCATACGTGTAACCACGTTTTCGTGAAATTTCACCAAAATTAAGGCGAATCCTTCTCCGCATTCTCGTTACTTAAAGCGCTCTGCGGCAACGATAAATAACAAAACATGTTTCCTAAAATGGCAACCAACTTTTCCCATTTTCGCCGGTAATGATTAACTCTCATACGCAAAGACAGCGCAGGAACCGCCTTCCATTGTTTTTATATTATAAAGTAACTGAACTCGCAGTAGGAGAGATTTAAGTTTGAAAACTTTGATATGGTAATTGATGTTTGTTTTTGCTTCTCACGCTTCCCAGACTTTGAATATTTTCGCTGATGAGTGACTTTTTTAATAGGCATAAAAGACTTGGCGTTTTAATTTCACAAAGCATCGAGTATTTAAAAAAGTCACGTAACCGTACTCAAATTTCGAATCTTGAATGAATTCGAAAAAAAAAACATTTAATTAGTTGGTGTAGGAAAAACTGTCAATTTTTTTCGGTAAATTTTCATTAAATCGCTTGAAAGTTTGTTGCTGTTTCAGCGTTTGAAAAAAAATGAGCATTATCGATTTAGCGTTTCGTATAGGTTCTCATGTAAATTCGCTTTTATTCGTATTTTTTGTATAGTTGAATAACTGTTCAAATGCGTATAGAAATGCTTCAAAGTACGTATAGACGAATCACCATTTTTTGAAGGGAAAAAGCACGTATTTCCTCTTATACGGGATTCTTCAATGTCGTCAAATGGTTACGTAATGTAGTAGTGATTTTTTTCTGCTTTCTTTCTCCCGTATACGAAATGTGGATTCGTGTGCGACATGTTAAGGCGGTGTAAAGAGATTTTCGCCAGTTTAACACCCCGCTTGAAGATACATGTCGAAAAGAATTTTTTTACATGCTCGAATCAATATCGAAATCGTTCAACAGTTATCGTTTAACCGCATTTTATCCCGGAGAACTTATGAATTGGGAAACTTTCATCGGTGTCAAACTCCCCTTCAGAAGGTGATTAATGACACGTTAACGTTGACGAGTGTACACAGTTTTGCTTCTATTGCAACTATAGATGGATAACGTCGATGTAATTGATCTAGAAAAATGAAAGCGATGGCATATTTTATCATGTTGCAGTGATAAGTTGCACGATATTTGTGAATTGTTATGGTGATGTGACCTTGGGAAGGGGTCGTTTGACTTGTGTTTAGCCGGACCTCACTTTCGTAAGGTGTTTTTTTACATGTTTAATTCGCAGTACTTCGAATATTATCGGAAGTACATTAAATATAATATAAATTGGAAGAGTATCGTTGACTGTTTATTACGTAAATAAATAGAAAATGTTGCCAATACTTCAATTACTTCAATCTTAGTGATATGTATGTCGAATGAAATGTCATGGTGATATCTCATGATCATGTTATGATGTCAGGTCATGATAACCTGAATAATGGCGTATTATGGTGATATGTCACGATGTTGTCATGGTAATAGGCATAGTGATATGTGATGACAAGTCAGGTGATTATTTTTTTCCTTTTAAAACGTGTTATACATCGTATATTTATGTTTAACAAGAAGTATAATTTTTTCATGTCACTATACCATGTCATAGATGGCAATCCATTGTCATTGTGACGTGTCATGCTCAGAAGTAACACGTAATCATGCTATGGTTGCATGTCAAGTGACATGATACGATGACAAGTCATTGTTATGGTGAAATGGCATGGTTACGAGTAGCATGTGACATCAAATAACGTCTTCTACCGAAGGTCACTGTCGCGAAACGACATGAAAATGTCACACTGTGTTGCGGATTTGTACGCAAGCTGATTTTTAAATCAAATTTAATTGAAATTTCGACACAACTCTATTGGATCAACATGTTAATTCTCAAAAATTTTGAATGTTGGGGTTCAAAAAAAATATACGAGCAATCGAAACATAAAAAACAGAAAAATTATCCTCAGTAATCTGTATCTGGACCACCACCTGTTACTACGTGTATTATTTCTCAAGCATATAATCATTAAAATAAGAAATTACGATAGTTTTTTTTAAATTGCGTTCATTCGTTACTTTTATTTTCGTAATTTTTATTTCGCCGGGAAATTTTTCACAAAAGTTACATTATTCTACGAATCTCCGTCCATCTATCTTTTTTTGATGGATACACACATTTATTGCACATCGCTACGTGATTTCACTTATTTTCAAATACGATAACTTTTTTCACATGATGAATTGTTTACGCGATTTATTTCTATTTTCAATAATAGCTACACTTTATCTGCGCTTGCTAGACGAGCAGCTTATATTGTAAAAATGGATAAAATAACGCGGTAAATTATTTTCTGTGAATATATTTGTGTGGGTATTTTAATGCTTGTTTTATGTTAAACAAACTGCAAAAAGTGGTTAAAATCAACTGAAATTTATTCAACAAATACGCGAAACGTTTTAGAAACGAGATTAAATTTTCAAACGAACGGATTAATAGCTTGCAATATATAGCTTTACGTCTTCAAATGGTTAAAAAATATTCGGGCTAGCTTTTAGTAGTATCGAATTTTAACAAAGAGAAAACTTTCAAGGGGAAAGCAAATTAAAATTCAGCGAGGCTAATGAGATCGTATAAGGTATCAAGTAACGTCTTAAAACATCATCTTTCGGTTTTGGTTCCAATTATCATATTTTTTCAAATTTCATTCATAAAACATTTAAATTGAATAAAAGCATTAACATTAATGTAAATTTCGGCCGAGATTTGCAAAAAAAAAAAACATTTTTAAACGGAGAAAAGCAACAGTTTTGGATGTAGTAAAAATACACGGTTTTGTGCATGTTGTTGTTGTTGTTTGAGAAAAAGGTAAAGCATTATCGGTATAACAAGAAAACGATAACGATGAAATAAAGGCAAAATAAAGAAACCATTTTATGCTACGAGCACCATCGTGGGGATAGCGAAATTTCAAGTCTGTGCCAAATCGATCGACGAAGGCCTTACGATAAAGTGGCTCGACAGCTCCTTAACAAGCCTCAGGTGCCGCAGAATTTTTTGTGTCTCATTTCTAAGGCAATTTGCTTTGAAATCCAGGCGTTTGGTTTGTGTCGTATAACTCGAAGTCAACATGGTATGAAGCAACTTTCTCCGCCGTAATGCTATTTTGTAGCCGATCTCGCCAAAATATCGCCCCTATCTGGGACCATGGCAAGCTACCCTTTGTACTTAGTTGTCTTTTTATCAACTGTTCTTTTTTCGAGCGTCGCATTTACAGAATTCTTAATGAAGTCGAAATTCGTCCGACATGCTGTGTTCAAACTTGTATAACAATTCGAATACGGTTTTTTGGATTGAAATACGATGGCGTGTTTTTCGTGGTGAAAAATTGCTGAAATATTTTTCAAACGAGCGTAAAAAAGGGACGTAAATAACGAAAAGAAACATTAAGGTATCTTAATTATGCTACGTTGCATATTGGTCAGATTTTTAATTAGTCTTTCAATAACAGAGAAGGTATCGAGTTACCAACAAATGGAGTAGAAATTTCATCAGCTTTTAAGGACAGAAACGTTAGCTTTACGGCGAAAAGAAAAGATTAACTGAAACAATTTTCCCAAAGGTATATAACAAAGATATTAAAGGCTTTTGCTAGGTATACGGATGGTCACGTTATATTCTATCCGTATACTGAGCCTTTTAAATGACTAAATTTCGTTGATCAACTTATTAACAGTGGTTCATAAAATGAACGAAAGTAGGTATAAATTTACACGACGCGTTAGGTAATTGTCTTGACCATTGAATGTGAATTCGCGCGTACGCGATTGTAATTAATACGACGAACTCGGTTTCTGCTTTTTATCGACATTATTCCGAACCATTGATCAAGTATCTGAAACTTCTAACGATTATTGGCCGCACTCCATATGCGTAAAAGTTTTATGACCATAAGGGGTTTAGACAAACAACTATTAAAGATGCATTGGTCATCAAAATAGTAATTTAATGATTATCAAATTCTTACATTTCTTGGGCTCATATTGAAACACGTAACGTTAATAATTTGCTGAATTGGCGTTGTCCTATATACATGAAAAATACATTAGGCAATGATAATGGTTTCATTTTGATAATCAAATCACAAAATATGGCGTCGAGTAATTCATCGTTGTTTCCAATTATCACTAGGTATTTATTAAATAATCAATTGCAGTATTGCCGATTTCAGCCGTCAGTTGGTAAATGGAAAATTGAAATTATGTCGTAATAATCGGCAAATTCTACGTTGATTTTTTTTTGCTGTGTAATTTGATGTGTGAAAATTAAATGGTAATTTTTAAATTAGTTATCGCATGTATTAAACTAATGGAAAATAACGTACTCTTGAAAACGTGTATTTGCCAGAGTTACCGTATCTTTGAAAGTAAAAAGCTGCCATTTTACGCGAATTTTCTCACTTCAATCCTCGTATCGTGAGATTTTCCGAACACGAGACCAAAATAAAAACACGTTTTTGAATTTCGAAGAATCGCGGGCAAATCTACAATATCAATTATACAGGATTCTTGCGTTTACGAGCCATTAAAACTCATCTGAATGTAACCTTGGGAAGCACTGCTTCGAGTAATAAGTGTATTACGTCGAAAATTTTACGTTTTAGGGGAGCAGCGACGGAAAAATGGAAACGATATCGCTCGCCGGTAGATTGTATAATCTGAAAGTTGAAGTTAAAGGGGCGCCAAAAACTTAGGGATGAATCTCCGAGCCTATTTGCTTTTGTGTTGGGGGAAAGATATATGCAATTAAGGGGACTTACACAGTGTACGTATTTCTCGACTTTTGATATTTTCGAAAAATCGAATAAAAATGAAAGATCAATTTATAAGACAAATTATTGTGTAGAATTTCGTCTGGGAATCTAAAAACTCTGTTTTTATTGATACGAAGCAGAAGTATTTTTTACATTTACTGCTGATTTGCTTTCTTTGCGTGATTAAAATCGTGTTGATGTAAGATTGTACGTGGAAGGTTAAAAAAATATTTTTTAATTTTGTAAAGTGCGTAAAATCGCATGGTTTTGAACCAGTTGCGTTATCTTGTTGAAATAACGCAACCCCTTTTTGCAATTAGGTAGGTACGTCGGTAGATAGGTACCTAGTTGCGACAAGGCTCTTGCGATTTTCTCGACTTTTGCTTACTTCTAATTCAATCTGTACATTTTCAATTTTTGCCATAGCTGTTTTTCTATCTTGAATTAGTGTGATGAAAAAAAATGGAAAAAAATTAATGAATTTCAAGTACAATGATTTTGAGCGATACGTTACATTCAAGTTGTAATTATTCCAAAAATCGTTGAGATAAATGAAGGATGCTGTAGGACGAAGTACATTTTTGAATTGCAGTTGGGTATAATGGAGCGATAGTTACTTAGAAACGATAGTTTTAGGAATTGAATTTATAAGTGCGAAGTTCCATCGAGTAGGTACTTTACTTACTGAATGTGAGTACTTAGTACTTAGCTGGTGGTTATTGCATTACGAACAACCTTTCAATTGCAGCGGTTTTCTAGTCTGTATTCATAATAAATGAACGAAGTTCTTGTAATGATAATGTATCTAATCTGACCATTACTGAGAACAATCTATAGTGGACATATTTGCACACTTGATAAACAAGGGTGAATAACTAGTTTAACGAAGGCAACATTGTGTAAAAGCCTAAAGCGAAAACAGGCCGAATAAACGTGGACAAATGACAGACGTATCTGTTACCATTTACGGTGCTTGTCCGTTAAGAAAATTTCTAAAATAGCGTTTTTACTACTGTCGCTAGGTAATTAACACGACGTAGCCATTAAGAGAAAAACGCGCGCTCGGTGTCAGAGCAGAATCATTTCCCCCTAAGAATTTGATATACGTGTAACTTTTGGTGGAGCTTTTTCGTTAGGGTGCGAGCGTTAGTGTCGACGTTTACGCGTCGTCTACGTCCCTTCGTTATTTCAAGCAGATATTGTGTAGTTTTAATTTTTACACAGCGTTCGTTTGTCGTTCGTATGTAATGTTATTTCGTATTTGAGAACGCGTGTAACCTAAAAATATAATTTTAGAGGATTGTTTGTTAGACGTGTTCGGTGGTGGCGAAATTACCCAGCGAATTAGTTTTTTTTTTTTATCGATTCAAATTTTCGAGATTTTGGTATTTCGTATATTTATCGAACATACCGTTGGAAAGAAATTAACCTTAAATCGTGCTATGGCTAACCACCTTGATTACGTAGAAAATAATTCGCTGTTGTTTTGTACAGTGTTTGATTAAATCGTGTAGATGATTATAGATAGTCGATCTGTATCGTATTATAAGATTGGAAAATTTAGGTTGCGTCGTTGTCGTAAAACGGCGTATTAACCTCGTAAAAAGTTAACGGATCTGGCCCACACATCGAATGAACGAAAATTGCCGTCTACCTACGCTCTCCTCGTACTCACCACATATGGCTAATCCGTTTTCAAAGCGAGTTATGAATTTACGCGAAAGCAAGCACTTTCATTGGATGTCTTTGTAAAAGTATCTTACGTAGAATAACACGTTTCACTAATGATGCTATTGCAAATCAATTATTAAAAAAAGCCTGGATATGTATTGGCTAAAAAATAGCAAAAAATGTGCGTATAAAATGATACAAAATATGCAAAAATATGTGAAAACAAAATGAATATCGAAAAACACCATTTTTAAATTTAAATCAGAAAAGAAGGATATTTCATAGGTTTATAAAGATATTTTGAGATTTTTTCTTAGAAAACGATGAAATGATTAAATATTCAAATCAAAACGTAAAAAAATCACAAATCAAATTATATGCAACGTTGCTTTTTTATAAATATTTTTAGTGAAAAAAGCGAAAAAAAAGTTAAAAGTATTCGTCCTGTACCATAAAGCATCAGCTTGCGTACAAGTCCGCAACACAGTGTGACGTATTCATGTCACTTACGCGTAGTGACAATTGATGTCACATGCTACACGCAACCATGCCACGTCGCCATAACAATGACCCTTCTTCGCGTCGTGTCACATGACATGATCACATGTCACTCCTGCAAAAATATGGGGCTTATTTTACTTAAAACCTGATGAAACTTGAAGAAGTTATCGATATACGTTATAAAAATGTATGTAGAAAAATATGTTCTTCCATATACGGGCTTAATTACATGACGTAAGTGTGTGATCCTTTGTGGCATGCAAAAACTATAAACCACAAAATTTTAAAATAAAGTTAGTAAATCAGCGTTACGTTGGTATGAAAAAGGATTATAACAATCATTTAGTAAATGTACATCGACCATAACATCAGGCTGACATTTTCAAAGCCATAATTTATAGGACAGAAAATATTTTTAATCCCAGACGCATGAAAACCGACGTGAGTATACATACGTTTAACAACTTACCAGAGCATAGTATCAAACACGTGTCATTTTCTTAATGCACTTATAAAGCTCTATACATAATAACGATGACCTATTAAACGATTTTCAATTTTTAGTCGTATTACGTAAAAGTTTTATTCGACAGGGTGATTTATCTCAGCCTACGGAATCATATTTAGATACTTAGGAGTATTTGTACGTAAAACTACGCGAATTTTCTCGTTTTCGTTGAAGCGAGCAAATAAATGAAAAAAAATTGAATGATGTTATATAGAAAACATTCTAAAAACACGACGATATAGGAGAAAGCACTTGCGAAGTGTTCATATAAAAATGGAAATCGTTTGAACACACTAAACCGTTCATTTTGTGCTTTATCTGTTACACAGCTATTCAACGAGCCTTCGCCTGTGTTTCATTCGTCGTGAAAAAAACGCGTACTTTTTTAATATCGCCATTTAATAATGCCGAAATTGTTTCCTGCGTGTTGAGGCATTTCCTTTATTTTTCTAAATCTGACGAAACCCCTATCGCAGAATCCTAGAGAAAGTTTTTTTTACGGATGCCGGAAGATATTCCCCGTAGACCTTAGTTTCCTTTTAAGGCTGAAAAAAAAGAATTTAGGTGTTCTTTCGATACCGTCGAATCGGATTTTGGTCATTTTATGTGTTTTTTTACGCGATGAAAATCGCTATCGATATTACGGATCGATATTTCTGTGAGGTTATGTTAATCGTAGTTTTTTTTATCAATATTTGGAAATTTATGCTTGAATATACGTATTTTAAATGGAGGAGTTTTGTGTTACGAAACGATTTAAATAAGTCGTAATGATCGTCACCTACTTTGAGATTTTATTCAAAATATACGCAAAAAAAAAAACATGAAAGTTATAACAAGTAAAAACAGTGATTCTGTAAGGTCGATGGAAACACAAGACATTTGTTATTCTTCTTTCAACGTGTCTCAATTTCACTTCTTGAAAGTTTGATACAAAATTTAAGGAGCGCGCCCTTTAATTTGAACGTGCTCGTGAAAATTAGATAAGAGTTACGATAAACTTAATTAAAGCAGTTAAACATTTAAGAATTAACTAATTAATAAACAACATTTTCTCGATTTTAGTTTCGCTTAGATAGTCATTTCGGACGAAGTTTTAAACATTGTATTTTCATAAGTGATAAAACAACTACGATGTGGTATGTGATTCAAAAGTCATTTCCGCGTAATTTAACATTTTCAGCGGTAAATTATTTCACGTAGATGAACGTGACTTTCACGTATTTTACTTGGTAGAAAAAATTCTTGATTTGGGGAATTAAAGAGCAAGAAATTAATCGAGTAAAACCCTTCAATATTGATCAATTGTTGGAAAAAGATGCCACAAAGAAAGTCAAAATTGATACTACGGTAGTCATATTGTGCTGAATGAAAATGGCCTATTCGTGTAAAAGGTACTTTGACATTTTTCAATTATAACGTTGCTTCTGCTAGCCCGATATTTCGAAAAGCAAATAACTTCCGTTTGCTGTCTGATATATAATACGTATTCTGGCGATTATTTGAATTTGACAAGGGCTGTCCAATCAAAATCCATTGGCTATCAAAATGATTTGAAATAGTGTTCGTTTTCCAATATATATTGTGAATAGTTTGATATGGGTTGGAAATTTTGGTGGCAGATCTTTCGATGGTTAGAAGATACATGTCTTGTGAACTTCACGTAAATGTTTCTTAGCCTGTGTATGAAGGTATTGCGTAATGAGCCTCGTAATATCGCATGGTATGAAGATGAATGGCATCACTTTACTATGATGTGCGTCTCGAATCACAGTATGTACAGGGGTGTTTTTGATGGGGTGTAGCTCGCTTATCATCAAGTTGTTATCTACGCTTCGATGTGTAGATTTACGACGACGACGTCGCGAATGACGAGGAATTTCGCGTATATTTTTAATAATTTCCGTCGTTCGCTTTGATATTATTTTCGTTTTAATTTTGAAATAATGCTCAAAAGTTTTTAATTTCTTGTTCTTAACGAACTTACAAATTTCTCTTACAATTTTTAATTAAGAGCGAATGTCTGGCGTTTCTTTAAAATTTACGACACTTGTACGAAGTTTAGTAAAACTCAACTCCCTAACCTGACAAATGTACAGCAGCCGTTCATAAGCCGTTGTTCGCGGTAACCGCAACGCGACCAGATAATTTACACCGAGAAGCGTAAATTACTGCAGGAATAATTTGACGAAGAGAAAGCTTCGTGGCAGGTGTGCCGGTGTTGTTTTTACACCCGCGAATCGGGAAATATATCATGTAAATTATGGCGATGATACATACGGTACAGATTTGGTCGCTTGAAGCCCTCGTGATAAGAATAACTTGCGTCTTTGCCTAGTTCAAATGGTTTATAGTGTATTTTCAGTGATTAATTTTACTCGTATGCGAAAAGTTTCGAAAATTTTGATTGATGAAGTCTACTCGATGTATGTGAATGTTATTGATTTGGATGTATTCTAGTGGAAGAAGATCCTTGGTGAGTGCATATTGTAATAAGTATTAATGTAGGCATGATCATTGAACACAAAGTGACATTTTTGTGTCACTTCGCGACAATGATGTCAAAGGACGTTATTTGACGTCACATGTCACTCGCAACCATGACACATCACAATAACAATGACTAGTCATCATCATGTCACTTCACATGATATCATAGCAAGATCACATGTCACCATGACAATGAATTGACATCTATGACATGGTATGGTTTTTTGTTAAACATCAATATACGACACATAACATGTTTTGACTGGAAAAAATTGCCTGTTATTATCATAACAATGATGTCTCATCTACAAATTGTTATGATGACTTGAAAACATCATGGTTTTTTTTTCATGTCACCAATTAAAATGATAGTAAATTTGCATAGTTTCGTACAAGAAGTCGTAAAATAAAGCTATAACGAAGAAAAATTTTGAAAATTCGTCACCAATAATCGAAAATATTTTTACAACAGTTCAACTACTTTTATTTTTAAAGAATGCGCATCAACTGAATAATAAGCTCGATGAATGCGAAATTTTCAGGCGCCAGTCTTTGCGAAAATTGTATGTATTTTTTATTAATAAAAAACTTTTTAAGGTATGTCGAAAATTTAAAAGTTATAAAATTATTACAATCTCGAATACTTTACGAACGAAGATTTGACGATCTCGATTATTTTATTAATAAAAGATTTTTTCTACAGCGTCGAATTTTCGAAGACGCTCGAGAATTTTTTAACCTCGTTGAGTCTCCTCCGGTTGAAAGTTAATCGAAAATCGTAGTTGATTGTACTTCGTTTAATTTTCCGGTTCAGCTGCGGCAATATCTGTGTTTTTTGTGGCAATTTAATGCCACATCCGTAGTTAAGAACGTAACGACACTTATCGATTATTCATTTTTATTTTCATTTTTAAAACAGGCAATAAAAAAACCTAAGTAATGAAAATAAAAGTAAATGTAAAAGGGAAACTGTATTATAAAACATTTTTCAGGGAGCTTTCATTTTCGAAAATAATCGACGCTTAAGCTAAACCTTCTTTTACGATGGTACGTTTTTTCGGTGCATTTGAAAAAAAAAAAAAACGTGCCAGTTTTTCTCTTTGAGTATTTTTCTCAACTAGGTGAATAAAAAGACTTTTCCCATTTATACAATGAAATGGTTGAGGTTTTTTTTCCTTTTGAGGTAAATGAAAAATTTAAGCATTAATACGTATACCTTACGTGTTCTTATACAACTTGTTTGATCTGTTGGCAGATAACCTCTTGGTTCATTTTTAATGCGACGTTATATGGTAAAAAAATGTTGATTATGATGTACGTGTTTTTTATGGATGTTGTTTTAATATAAAATATTAAGTATCGAGTATTACGTATGTGTCGTAAAAAGTGAGTTTTTTGTTTGTTTATCAATTTTTCTCTAATGCTTGATGTTTTAGTATAAATTCGTTTTTTTTCTTCATTTTCGCAAGATAATTACGAAAAATGTTGCGAATTAAATTCATTTTCGTCGTAATAAATGTAACTCGTTGATTACATTTGTTTTGTTAACGAAAAAAAATATTTTCATTAGGATGATGGACGAGGCTCGTTAGAGCGTGTATGATGTCTTGGCCGTTGGCGCCTAAAGATTTATTCGTAGCGTTGAGCGCATGTTAAGTTGACTTTTATTGTAAGAGATTTTCGCGTCGTTTTATGTCTAGTTACGTTTGCCATTTGTTGGTTGGAAAATGACTAAAAATGATCTTAACTGCTGCAGTGTCGAGTTCTCAAAAGAAAGTACTGCTCAGTTGAAAAGACTAATTTAGTAGTCCTTTTCGGTGGAAATTTTTGTCTTCATAATTTCAATTTGGGGAGGAAAAAAAGTGAAAAAGAAACGTAATTACTCGAGTGTATTGTTTGCGAGAAAGTCGTCAACTCGTTTTAAATCCGTTTGCAGAAACGCTACGCCGAGATATTCCATTAATGACGTGAAGGGTGAAAAAAAACGGAAGATATCCGCAGTTTAGTGGCTCCATCCAAGATTATGAAAATTAAGTTGTTTAATTCTTACTAATTTTTCGAAATTCTTAGACCGAATGGCGAAGGTTTGTCTCCGCAATTTTTCTCGTTTAGCATTTCTTTTGTTTTAAATCGACTTTTCATTTACAATTCAAATCCGGATCGAAGAGAAACCCTTCTGAGAAAACGTTTTAGTATTCGAGGGGAATTTTAAATTGAAATGTAATCTAATTTAATCTAACGTAGTGACTGCGACTCAACTGTAATGATTATATTTTATCCATTTTTTTTCACCGTCTTGATTAATGTGAAAATATCGCGACTTTTTCTTTCGTCTTATTGAGACCTTTTTTTTCCAAGTTATGTCTTGTAGCATTAAATTTTAATCAAACGTGAAATATGTTTTGAGATTATCAACAGTTTTACGCTTTTGAGTATTTTTTCAACATCGTAGAAAAATGTGATTGATATGCGAGTATATTTGGATTAATGTAAAGAAAAGTATGCGTTGAAAATTTCTTGCGAATTATTTACAAAATTATCTAGGAATAAAAAAGCGACGCACGTGGAAAAAGTACAAGTCGAAAAAAGTAGAACGATACAGAAAGCATTACTCAGACTAGCGATGAAACCAAACTCTTGAGATCAAGTTGTATACGGTTTCAGTCGTGGGCTTCGGTTTTAATGGGACCTTCGCTTTATAGAAATAGCTCAACTGTCACCGTAAATTTGAAATCAATTTTGGTGAAAACTTACGCTAATGGCTTCGAAGTACGTTGTAAAGCGAATTTTTCAATCTTTTTACAGGCTAATAAAAAATACATTTTAGTGAAACACTTTTTTTGCCTTTAATAATTCAGCATTTCGGTATCACTAGTCGTGAAATGCTGCAGTTTTGTGGTTACTCGAAGTTTTGAGTTTTGGTTTATCGGCTATGTGGAATCATGACGTCACTAATGTACCTCAACGTCACGTATGATGATTTAAATTAACTCCTTCAACGTGAAATTTTTCCTCTTAAATTTACAATTGAAGACTCTTCTGTTTAAATGAATATTTTGCCTTCTATGTGACGTCCCTAATCGAATCTATTTACCTTATATTTTTTTTTGGTCTCATTCGATGTTTTTTTTAAAACAATTAATGACGTCATTAAACGGATCAACCATTTGGAACCTTTTCCGGAGCTATTTTCCAACAAAATCGTGGTTTCGGGTTTCCTCAAAACTCTAAAAGCTTTGATGACGTCATCAATTTGCAATTTACGATTTGAACGAACGACTGAAAATTCATAGGAAACCGTCAAAAAAGTCAAAATGGTCGAAAAATTGGGAAAAATTGAAAAAAATGATTAAAAACCGATCGAAAACTTAAAAAATCCTTTCAAGCGAATGGTCAACTTTAATCGCTGAATATTTTTTTAACAGTGATGACGTCATGATTTACCATAAAATTAAATTTGAAAAATCCGCGATGGTGATTTGATATAAGCGGTTATGTGTGAGGAAATATAAACAAAAGAGATTTTTTTTATATCGGATAATTATTTGAAGATAATAT
Source organism: Maconellicoccus hirsutus (assembly GCA_003261595.1). Lineage (NCBI taxonomy): Eukaryota > Metazoa > Arthropoda > Insecta > Hemiptera > Pseudococcidae > Maconellicoccus > Maconellicoccus hirsutus. The sequence continues at coordinate 70,458 of QBDW01000713.1, forward strand.
CTTTATAATATTCAGTTGAAAAGTATTCGTAATTATCGAAAGAAAACTTTTAGGAAAAAGAAATCTCTCGTGAAAAGTACCAATTAAAAAAGAAAATGTTGAAGATTTGCGACTCAAATTAACGTTTTGTAAAACTATATTGAGCCAACTTTGAAAAAAGATGTTCTAAATTGAAATATGAAAAAAGTTCGAGTATTAGTTATCGAAAAAGATACATTTAACTATTTATGAAATGAAGATTTTAGCCAAGATGAAAGTTTCTTTTATGTATCATAAAACGACAACTCGGCTAATGATACTGGCAATTTCTTTTGTGAAAAAAAATATATATTCACTCGGCTCAATTTTGAGTTATTATTACAAACGATTTGGGAACGGAAACACAACTAGAAATTATTACAGACGAAATGTACGCCAAGTTGACGGCTTTCGTTCAAAAGAAATTGCTATGTAGTTAACAAAATAAATGCCATAAGTCGACCATGATAACAGGAACGTTTATCAAAAATCAAATTCAACATGAATGATTTTTTATATCGCATTAACGATATATTCGGTCACGATTTTTCTGTAGCATACGTTGAAATGCGATGCTCGAATCTAAATCTTCGGCTTAGGTTTCGTACTCGGCCTATTAAATAAATTGAAATTGCAGAAATCCCGAATAGATTACTTCGATACTAGTTCACCTTTCGAGTTATTATATTCGTTCCTGGAGTTGAAAACACAGCGATGAAGTTTAACGTGAGTAATGTGCTGGTAGTGCAAAGCAATACACTTTCATTTTCATTTGAACCCATCCCTTCCTGTCATATCGTGACTATTTAGGAAACATCTGTTGCAAGTCAAATTCGACCATATGCAAATTAATACTTTAAGCAAAGATGTTTCACTCTCCAAAATACACATCGACTTCAAATCTGTGTTTCGCGATTACAAAAACAGATTTTTTAACACAGAGCAAAACTTGAAATTTTCTGAAATTTCTGATTTTTTCTATTTTTTTGATATACTTTCCTCTCCAAAATGCAAATAACCTCGGATTTCAATGCAGCAACCTCAAAAACGTACATTTTGGCTTATCATATGTTAAAATCCACAATTCAAAAATTTGCCCCCTCCACTGTGGTCAACATCTCGTTCCAAAATGAAAAATAACCTCAGATTCGCACATAGCGATCTCGAAAACTTATTAAGAGACATGAAATAATTTGTAATCGCCATACAGCTTTAAATCACGTTTTTTGGCTGTTACGTTTTTGAAACAATAATTTATGGAAATTCATCAAGATACATTTCCTGTTTCATCGTCTCTTCGTATCATTTTCTATGTCCTGAGATTTTTGGTTGAAGTCCACTTCGTGGGCTAAAAATCTCGTCATGTGAAGCATGCTCCATTGAGACATTTTCGATATGTCGAATCCTTCTGCGCTATTCGTGCCAACCACGACATTACGTGGTTTTTATTTTCACCGTTTTTGCCTAATTCGCTTAGACTGGTGAACCAAGGGCAACAAGTGCGATTTTCTATTTCAATTCCTTTGGGTATTTGTTTAGAAGCAAAATAATCCTGATAACGGTTTTTATTCTTCGTTTACGAGCTTTTCAAATTCACGAATAATTTATGCGAGCAGCCTGCTTTTGAAAGGTTTATTCGAAAAACGTGAGCAAAAAAAGCGTGTGTTGTGATTTGGCATTCTTGTTCGAAGGTTTTATCTCGGTCAGGTGATTCATTCTCGTAAATGGAGTTGTCAAGTTGTTGGGACTCGGGTTATGCGGCGTCTTTGCGTGTCGAATGTATTGCATAGTTGGTTCGCCGTAAATATGATTTCAGAATCCGAGTTTTCAAGTCGCAAAATCACGAATTATGGTTTGAGTTGTTTTCGAGAAAACCGTAATTTTAAATCTCTTTTATTTCGAATTTTGTTACGTAAAGGTTGAAAAAGATTTTTTTTTTGTAAATTCATTTATCCTCGAATTGGTCAATTTTTTACGAGTTTTGGTTATTATAATTATGACCAATTGGTTTTTTACGTTAATCAAATGATTATCATTGTTATTTAGATTAGTTTTAAGGATTAATTATCTTCACGATGTTGCAACAGATAACTAATTCGCGGTGTTCATTTCAGTTGCAGATATAAATGAGATGGCCCGAGCAGGCATGACAAGATGGCGATCGAGGAATTGCGCTCCCGTCACAGATGGGTAAATGAAATTTATTTACATTTGCGAATATAAATTCAACGTTATATTGGCGTAACTGCGACGAAATTTACGCATCTGTGGTGCGATATATATAGTATAACGAGCACCCGAAGGATTAATGTCGATTGTGGTATTTAGTAGTTGGTAAATTTTAAATAATGACGCGGATGAAAAAAGAGCATTGTTTGGAAAATTTCGCAACCCTAATGGGAATTATTCAACGTTGGTACTTATCTGAGATGAAAAATCGGTAAATTAAAATTTATTCGCGAATCATTCTTCGAGCTGTCATCGTATAACGTATTCACAATGGAAAATAACTTTCTCATAAAAACGTTGCTAAGGTGTTGTTTATTTTTTGATCTCCTTGCTCGTTCCCGCTTATGCAAATTTCTAAACCCAAAACGTCCCTTCGTTGAAGTAACGTTTATATTCATTCGCCTCGCTGATACCGTCGCTATTTATTAGCGTATTTATTTGACGTAATTTTTGCATGTGCGGGGAAACGTGTTCTAAATAACGCGAGGAATGCATTGTTACTCGACGTTTTGATACTGGTCTGGAAAAACTTTGTACTTTCATGTGCGCCCTTTTAATGAATAATAAAGCAGTTATACCGTAGTCGGGGGAAATTCCTCCATCACGTGCATTCTTTGACTAGAATAGTTAACGTGGTGCTGTAAGAATGCCAGCGAATGTACTTTACGTTGAGTGAACTTAATGCGTCAAGTTTACATATTCGGCTTCTTTTTCATGCAATGTAAACTTGGGAAATAAAATTGTTGTGAAATATTTGTTTGACAGTTTTGAAAGTTTTCTTATTATCTTTTGAACCGAGATTATACACCGTCGAGATACTATTATGCAACTCGATGCAAAAAATTTTACGAGGTATATTTCTTTGGTTTATGCGGATTTAATTTTATTATCGAACTAAGTTTATTAGATAATTGCGATATAAGTTGTATCTGAAATGAATTACGTTCGTAAAGGCGTATTTTTTTCGTTATGGTTGTATTTTTGTCGTAGTAGCGTCTCGTGGTGCGGGAACGGGGGAGAGGTACACATGATGGAAATCCATGAGAGATACTTTTTTCGTAGAACCTCATCCTATTTTTCTATCGTATCGAAGATAACGCGTATTTTGAATAACTAAAGGTAAAAACAAACAAAACACATGCCTTCAATTACGACATCTAAACAAGTTCAACTTTATGGTAATGTTTTGCACGTTGAGGTGAAGAGTACACAGCCTACGCGAATAAGAAAGTTAAAGGGGGAGTAAGGTTGGAGCAAATTACCGTGTAATTAATATAATGTATACGCCAGGTCCCCTATATTAGTCGAGAGGGCTGAAAATTTCGCTCACGCTTTGCTCCACACTTTCGCTTAGTACTTATTACATGGTAATTTATTTGAAATCCCGAACTAATTCATTAATTCGATTAATGTTTAGACGTTTAATTAATAACATGAAGCGGTGCTTTTTACGAAAGGACGCGTCGCGAAGTGAGATAGAAAAATTACCACCGACGTTTCCAGTTTACGAAAATGAACACGGCTCAGTTGGAAATATAATTTTCGATTAGCCCGTGTCGCTGGTTGAAGATTCTCTCGCGGCGTTTACTATACGACGCTTATCTTGTTGAAGATGTCGGCGTGAAATTTCAAATGATCGTAATTTTTTTACGTTATCTAAATTTCGGTATAGAGTCGTCTCGGTGATTAATTTATACTATGCAGGATGAAGGTATAAAGCTGGGTGAAAATTGAATATAATAGTTTGTTTATCGCGCGAGAATTCCTACTCGTATCAGAAGTATTCGCAATCTAGTCGATTTTTTTTTTGCGTAAATCCGACAAATAGAAGCCGCCAGAAAAAAATTTCCACAGAAAAGTGCCTACTTACTGATACTCGAATTTAACGCGGTAATCCCATCATGAAAATTGAAATGGTTTTATGAAGCCGGCAGTTGTACTGCGACCTTTTCCGTTTAGTTGACGCGTATCGCGTACCATTAAGTTCGCAACGTCGGAGAAAGCTCGCGTTCCGTTTAAAATCCGGGATTTGGAATTTCCTATCGTAACGCGTGAACGTTGTTTTTAAGTACGAATAGGGAGCATTTCATTTCCTGTTGGTAATGATGGAAAACATGATTACGAATTTTGGGTCGCGACGAACACCTCGCTGTGCGCGTTTTCCATTATAATCAATTAGTATTCGAGAAACGATGGGACGCTTGGCGATAATTAGCGGATTTCTATATATCGCGTATTCACCTCGTAACGTGCTGTGTATTTGGTGTAATTCCAAATCGGAAATGTATTTGTCTGATGTTGCGTATTTTTGGAAATATTTTTGATCGTTGGGACGGATGTGTGCGCAAAAGATCATATTTTAATGTGATGACAACGGGTATTTTATTACTATTGTTTTGTTGTTTTATCGAATTATGAGGAAATGCTTCGAAAAACGTGAAATGATGTACTGTGTTGATTTTCAAAAATTCGTCGAGAATTTACCAATTTCAAGGTATTAGTTATTTATTTTAACTTGAAATTAGGAATTTTCACACTCGAATGGAAACACTATTGTCAGACATGAGTAGTGGGTTTGGAAACTAATTGCAGGAAAACTAAAAAATCACTCATGAAAGCGAAAACTTGAGCATCAGCAATACAACATTTAAACATCGTGTTGAAAAGACCTCTTGTAAACGTTTTTTTATAAAGATCGCGATGTAATTCCGACTTTTATTAATTTTTGTAATTTTTGCGCAAGTTTCTTTGCTAACTAATCATTTGAAAACAAAAATTACAGTAGAAACCATAATGCGTCAACTTGTGTACAAATCCACTACACAGTTTGGCATTTTCATGTCGTTTCACGATAATGCTGTTCATCAGGAGACGTCATTTGATATCACGTGCCACTAATAACCATGACACGTTACCTTAGCAATGATTTGTTATCATATCGTATCATTAAACATGTCAACCTGACGTGATCAAGTGTTACTTTTGACCATGACACATTGTCATCACGTAATCACGTGCCCATCTTGACCATGACACATTATCGTGAGACGATCCTGTGTTACTTATGACTATGGTACGTTATTATGTCCTGATCATGTGTCACTTGTGACCATAACACGTTATCATGATATGATCACGTGTCACTTGTGATTATGACACGTTATCATGACATGATCACGTGTTGATTGTGAACATGATAAGTTATCATGACATGATCACGTGTTGCTTGTGATCATGACACATTATTATGTCATTACCACGTGTCAATCTTGGCGATGACACGTTATCATGATATGATCACGTGTCACTTGTGATTATGACACGTTATTATGACATGATCACGTGTTGATTGCGAACATGATAAGTTATCATGACATGATCACGTTTTGCTTGTGATCATGACACATTATTATGCCATTATTACGTGCCAATCTTGGCCATGACACGTTACCATGAGGACAGCTGTTTTCTCAATTTCCAAAATGCCTCGGTGAACAACTCTTTCCTGGAATTGTACCTTTAATCGATCTTTTGTACGTTTTGAGATTTTTTTTTCATTAATTCACTCGTATGATTGAATTTTTATTCTAAATATGAAAATCTCGAGTTGACGAAAATTTGAAAAATCGTCGAAAGCGAAATGTTATTTAACGATGAAACTTACGAGTATATGAAAGAGAAAAGCGATACTTTATTTTGCGAACTAACGATGTCTTTTTTTTTTTCATTCTCCTCGAATGAAGTAATGTATCAAAAAATTCCATTTATTTTTGTCGGCATAATTTAGCAGTTTTATTCGCGCCTATTTTTTATTGTCGTTCGTGTTTAAAACCTCATCTGAAGTGGAAGAATCCTTGATAATTCGGATGTTTTTGTATTTTTCATTAAAACAAATTTCATTCGTGAAATTTGCAACTTGACGTTATTAAGCAATGATTTACTAAGAAGCCGAAAAATATGTCCGAGGAGATATTTTTTCATCTGTAAAAAGGATGTATTTGGTTACGCAAATGTCTCTGACGTAATTCATTTATTAAACTGAAAAGAACCAAGTAACTTTATCGACCGTTTTCTACGGCGCGACGATATTTCAGAGGTTTAGAATGTTTGGCGATTTTAACATAGGTCTTATATAATGTTGATTTTTGCTTCAGTTTGGCTGAAAGTTATTTAAAAATTCAAAGCGAGTATTCGAGAAAGTTCGAAGTTCAGTTTTTATATGAGAAGTTGTAATTTTACTAGTTTATTAGATCGTATTAAGTAAAATTTTAATTAGACAGCTTTCTTACCTATAATGTTTTTGTGTTTACTTTTAATGGAGAGAATTTCATTTGAAGAGGGCCGAAAGCCAAACGAATAAGTTATAATTCATTCTTTAGTCGGAAGAATTAAAAAGCCACCGAATATTTAGAGTTTTACCCAAGTTGGAAAACCGCGATTCGGTACTCTTGAATGTAAATTTTGCTCTCGAGTTTCTTTAATGCTGCCGTGCTTCTGTTATATTACACAATCAACGTACAAAAATTATTCGGTGTACAAAGCGTAGGAAAAAAATTCCATTAAAAACTTCGTCGGGTTATAACTTGTATTTAAAAATGTGAAAAAACTTTTCATATTATTTTTGTAAATTTTAATAGTGTTTGAAATTTTTTTCGCCGGAATGCATATGGTACGTGGTAGAAATACGTTGATGTTTTGCTTTTATAATTGGCGAGTAGAATTGTATTGTTTTTTTTTAATTTGCGCTAAAACTTGATTTTTAAAATATCGTATCGGAAATTTCAAGAAAATTCAGCGTCGGTGAAATAGAAAGTTTCGTTTGAGCTACACCGCGTCCGATGAAATTCTCTCTTTTTTCCTCTTCAAAGCTATTTTCACGTGTGTTGCGAAACGATTATATTGCTATTTTGTAAAGCGCGGTGGTTGTTATTAAAACGTTAAACGTTAATAAAAGGGACGTTCAACTTCGTGATGCAGAAAATTAAAAAAAAATCGAACTTACCCTTAATTACTCGCGTTTACGGCAGCGTACACGTGCGATTAATAAACAAAAGATGTTGCGGTCGATGTCAATTATGCGTTTTACCAGAAGAAAAGAGGAATTATCGCAGATGTTATTCGATTACGACGAATTGAAAAAAACACACCAACGAGATGAGTTTCACTTCTACTGCATTCGAGTGAATTAGACGGATCTCTGGTTGAAGTTGAGTACGATCTACGAAGTTCTCATGATGTACGACGTGAAAACCGCCGAAAAAGTGACCGTGTCCTGTGGAATTTGGAAGATGTGGTAAAAAAAAGTGGAAAAAGGAAAAAATATTTCAATTTGAAATGATTCAGCGAAATACTTCGGAAAAGCCGAAGTTATAGTTAATCTGTAGGAAATAATGAATCGCTGACCGTTTTAAGATTTATCGAAGCGTGTCTTTTTATTTATTTGAAAATTATTGCTTCAGATGAGAAATACTGGGTAAATTTTTCGGTGGAATTTTCCAGCTATAACTTTAATTATTTTCGAAATAATATCTACGTTTGTGAGATTACATCGATTTTTAAATTTTAATGGACTTCTTTCAATGGAAAGTTTAAAATGAGAGTCACGAAGAGCTGAGATCGCATTAACGATTTGCTGGTTCGGCAAAAAATAATTTAAACGTTTGAAGCGAGTATTTGTATGTAATTAACTATTGCCGGACTGACTTAACGATGCGTTTCCATTTAATGATATTCGTAACTACATAGATATTCGAAGCTAGATGACTTCGTTCGGTTTGCCGATTTTCGTAAAAATCGTAAACGATAAGATTTGCCTGTTGGGCTTACATTTAAAATTTTTTATACTATCTAACGTTATAATGTAGTCGTTGGGATTTACTTGGCTCGTAGCGTTTTTTTCATCAAGTTTTGTACGTGATTTCTAGCATTATAAGATTTTCGTGTATGATGGCGAAGTTTGAAAATGTTCAAGGCGTTAGAGGAAATTACGTAACTGGATTTTAATTTTCGAACAGGTTAGAAACAAGAATGAGGGAAGGTAGATGTTTATAGTTTACAAAAGTTCATCTTAAGATGGTCTAGAAGTTTTCGGTTATCGTTTTTAGCGATTAGCTCGGCTTAGTCTACGAATTACGTAATCTATCGAGTTGAAGTTAAACAAAAGGTAAATTTTACCGGCGAATCTCACGGGTGCACTGATGATAAAATAGACAAAGAAATAGGAAATTGTGAAGAAATACGGCCAAACCGCGATGTAAGATATGTGTGTTTATGAAGTGTTTGGTAACATGGGGCTTGGATTTTTTTCAATGGTACCATGCTGCGTAGAGGAATTTCCCCGTATTAAATGTTCATCGTAATTCCCTTGGTACACAAGCTCCTCATCTTTTATTGCGAAATCGAAAATGTGCTCAATAATTAATGCATCTAAAGCTACTGGAGAAATTTGCGAAAGCGAGATTTGCAACTATACGGATTTACGGATAAATACCATTGTGGCGTCGAAACCAAAAATACCATCGGTAACCTCAGAAACTTAGTTTAGAATTTAATTCTTCTATCAACAAATGCGCCGACATGAAGTACTTTTTGCTTTCAATCTCAGGAAACATTGACATGGAAATCACTTGAAGGATAGTTTTACCTCGATTGGAAATAACTGTTACGTTTTAGTTTTCCTCTTGGAAATGTGTACTGTTTTTAGTCTACCACAGGAGCATGTTCCAGGTTTTTGTTGCCCTCGAACGCTCTGTGATGCTCACCCCCACTTCAACCTTAGATCATAGATAACGATTTATCATTATTTTTCAAAAACTTCGCTCAACTCATCCTCCATCCTTGAAAATTCATTTAAAGTACAATATATTTGCCTAAAATTGAGTAACATTTGTACAAGTAGCTCAAATTTGATGAAAAAATTGCATATAAATTCTTGAAAAATTGTCTAAATTTTGTTTAAATTTCTTAAAATTGCTTAAGTTACGTGAAATTGTCAAAATGTTGTTAAAATTATTCAATATTTGCTCGAAATTGAGCAAAATTTGTGCAAAACGATTGAACTGATTAAAATTTTTGTTAAAATTGCAAAAGACTATCAAAATGTTAAAATAGTTTAAAATAATTTAATCGTTTTGCACAACATTTTGACAGTTTTGCGCAATTTGAAGCAATTTTTAAACGATTTTAAGCTATTTTAACAACATTTTGATTGTTTTGTACAATTTAAATCAATATTTCTACTAATGGAATCATTTTGCACAATTTTTGTGCAATTTTGAGCAAATATTGAACAACTTTAACAACATTTTGACAATTTTGTGCAATTACAAGCAATTTTAAACAAACCTTGGTCAATGCTTAACTATTTTAACTACATTTCAACAGTTTTATACAATTTTAAGCAAATATTGAAAATTTCAAACAATTTCAGATACATTTAAACAATTTTATATGTAATTTTAAGAAATTTTAAACAAATGTTTACCGATTCTACTCTATTTTAACTACATTTTGACAGTTTCTTGCCATTTTAACCAATTCGTTAATTTAATCGTTTTGAGTAACTTTTGTACAATTTTGAGCAAATATTAGTTAACTTAAATCAATTTTAACAACATTTTAGTAGTTTTTATGGAAATTTAAGCAAATATTGAACAATTTTAATATTTTGACAATTTTGTGCAATCTGAAACAATTTTAAATAAATCATGATCAATTCTAAACTATTTTAACATCATTTTGATATTTTTTCATCCAATTAAAAAAATGAATGTGGTGAATTAATTACTCGGGAAATCGTGTCCTGGAAAATGTTTCCAATCCGGTGTGAATGTTGGTTTTATTGTTGCGTCTTGTGTCTAAACGAAAATGTTTCAAGTAATAATCGAAGTTTACAAATTTAATTCAGCTTGGAGTAGTTTTCAAACCATCACGAAACAAATTTCTTCGGTGTCGAAGTAAATTAGTGTGACATCGAGTCATTAAAATATACCGCGTTACGTAATAAGGCGAGAAATTCGTGTTACCTTGAGCGTAAATTGATAAAGTGAATGCCCAAGATTTTATATACACATCAAAAGATGAAAATTGCATGGTTTTGTAAAATGAAGAGCTATGCTCGTTGCTTTTCATTTCGTTATGGAATATTGCAGCAAACTTTAACCTTCGGATGAATTGCCGTGTGCGTCACTTCCCATTCGTTAAGATATCATCCCCCGAAGGTGATACTTGACGACACCATCTTCTAATCTTATACCGATTCCGCTAAGAAGGGTTTTGTCATTGAAGTGGGAAAAAAGGTATTTCATCAGCAGCTACTTTTTCGGGGTATTGAACAGTGTCTTGAAATTTTTCGTTTATATTCTTTTTTATTTCGAGAATCGTTATAGCTAATTATGCGAAGTTTTGTAATAAAGGTTGCCTACCGTGAATGTGTTCAAGTAGTCTTCGTTGATCTATCAACGTCAGTCTCGTGTTGTTTGTTGTTATTTAAAATTTGAATTTTTTAATTATATCCGCATACTGATACAAACGCACGTGTTTCCTTGTCGACTGAAATATACCATCGAATTAAAGTTCAACGTTAGAACAAACTGTCAAACGTTGTTGACTTTAATGAAAATCAAAGTTTTCACGAATTAAAAAAAAAGAACAGAAAAAAAGCCATAGTAAAACTTCATTCACGAAACACTCGTAGAATGCGATTCTCGGTAACTACCTAAAACTTGCGCCACGTCAAAGTTTATTCCACGTTTAAACCCTTTTACCGTTGGTTTTGGAAATTAAATTACTCTTCTGGTCTCTTATGTATTAAAGCGATAGGGTAAATCCTGCAGAATTCGGCTAAAGCGATTATTTTTTGAAAACGAATGATGGATGCGCACGGTAAGAAAGTCGTCGTTTGATTTCGGTCCGAAATTACCGCAAAAATTCCCTTTATGGAGTGTAGTTTCAATTAGGCAGAGAGATTACTTTTTGAGGTTATTTTTAGGTATTTGATTAATAAATTAAAAGCTTCGCGTTTTGTTGGCATTTTGCATGTTGAAAAATAAGAAAGCCGGAGGAAAAAATGGACGAAAGGGAGAAAAAATTAATCAAGTTTAACATTGCGATTATTTGGTTTTCGGGTTAATTTACTCGTTGCGGTTTCAGGAAGGGATTCAGTTTTGCATTTTGTAAATATTTCGTCGGCTAAAAGGCTACCAGATTAATTAAAAATTCTCGAGTTTTGATTGTGTAGCTTTGGTGTTGCGAAATAGGAGTCCTAAGAAATTGAAGTATTTCGTGTGGAATAATGAAATTATATGCGTACTTGAACGGGCCGATTCGTTTAGGCGAAGCTATTAAAAATTCTTGGTAACGGAATTAAAAACGCCATCTTTTTCCACAAAGTGGTGAATTCGATTATCGATAATCTAAAATTATTATTTTTCTCGAAAATAGTCCGCTGCTGGTTTCAAGGCGAAGGAGTGATTATTTATTAATTAATGAGAGTGTTTATTTAAAAGTAGGGGATTTTTGATGAAATCGAGAAATTTCCCAAAAATAATGAACTAATCAGCTAATTTGATCGTATCATATAATCTTTCCTATTTTAGTTACAAGTTTGGTCAATTCAACTCGAAAATTTCTCGCATTGATTTAATTGTGTAAAATGAGAAAAATATTACGTTTCTGTTGTCGATATGGTGAACGGTAGTTAGCTAATATTTCTTTTCAAGTGGTTAAACTGGTGAAGGCATTGAGAAAAGAGCTTTGGTGATTTTACGCGAATTCAGCTACGTACTTGTCCCTTCTTTCGATTATTTCGTAGTATTTTGGACAATGATGTCTTGCCATTGTTAGAGAATCAGAGAAGCGTAAAAGCTAAATCTGCATTGAAAGTTTCCCAATATCTTTCAAAATCAGGAACGTTGAGTTTGTTTTCCCTTTCTGTGAGAAAATAAACCCGCGAGGTTGTGAGTTTTGTTTGGGAAATTCCACGTGTGCTTGAAGAGGGTCCGGATTTATGAATAACAGTATTTGATTTATGTGTAGTTTCATAGAAATTTGCCTTCGGTCAAGAAAACGCGTTGTAATTCTTGAAATCAACATCTTATTAGGTATGGAAATTCAAGTTCTTAATAAAGGTTGCATTTGTATGTCTTTTGATGTACTTGTGGGTTACGTCAGAGTTTAATTTTTCAACATTTTTTTCTTGTTGTTTTCTTCCTTATTGAGCAAAGCTGATGTAATTCAATAACTCACGCTTCAAAAGATACGAAATAAAATTTCCGTAATGGAAACGTTTTACGTAATGTGTTTGAAATGAACGTTAGTAAACAGGGTTTAGGTTTTTTCCCCTGAAAATAAAGAAAAACGTGCATACGTAGAAAGTTCCTTTCACGTTGAAGTTGATCTGTAAAATTTGTGTAACTATATATTTTTAAAGCAACGGAAAATAAGTTAATTTTAACCATTTTGGTCGTATTTGGAAAACAAATCATCTGTAAGTTTCTTTTTATTATATTCATAAATGAATTTTTCAGAAAATTTATTAATTTTACTACACGAAAAAAATTCCACCTTGAAATGATTGCCAGCTCAATTAAAAAATGTAAAATTAACACGATTTTTGTACGTTTTGAAATAAGCTTCTTCTGCATTTCGGTAGTTATTCTAAGGAATAAAACCGTTGGTATTTTTTACGATGGGAAACTGCATGTATCTTTTTGTAATTCAAATTCAGTTCGAGGGAAACGGTGTTTTCAAAAGAAGCATCACTTTGCGCGTTACAAAAAGCTTTCTTTCACGAGATTTTTCAGGAATGTGGCATTTTTCCCTTCATTTTTTCTTCTCTTTTTCATATTCTCGCCAACTTATTACATTTGATGCGTGCCTGAACTTTTTAATACCTTTTTACGGGAGAAACGCTCGACGCACGACGCCTAATTTCAAACGATGAAGAATGTTTTTGAATTTCGAGTATTCTTACTTTTATCAAATTATATAACGGATAAGTATGTTTGTGATGCTTAGCAACTTTTTCAGGGTTCAAGTGTGTTGTGAGATGAGTCGCGAGAAAATGAGTGAAATGAGTTGATTAATGTAATAAGCTAAACGGGTTATTGCCGTAGAAAGTTATGCAATTGATGAAAATTTAACGCTCGCGTGGTATTTTTTGAAAAAAAAAAAAAAAAACTTTGAAAATGTCATAGCAATATTTCTCGCGCTAAATTAAACTCGTATGTTGCATAAAAATAATTTTTTCTTTCATTTTACACACTACGGTAACTAGAGGTTTTGTATGTATTGTGTATAGTGTTCCGTGGAAATGAAAATAAAAAGGGAAAGTCCTTTGATGCTGTTCGTTGTTGTAATAAAACAACGAGACAAATGCGGACTTGATTTGAAATCGCCTGAGTGACTTTTACTCGGTAATGTCGACTTTTTAAGCCTCTTGTAAGTAGGATTTCGTTATCCGAGCAGCCTTATATATTCTCGCATCAAATCCTTCGTATTTCACTTGTCTAAACGTAACGTCATTTAGAAAAGAAAATATTTACGAATTAATTTAATTAAAGGCCATTTTAATGTACTTTGTGAGAAATGCCCAGTTTCGTTGTTTTCGATTAAACGAGAGATTTCGTTGGTTTTTAAAAGTCGAGGGGAGAATTCGTGTAAGTTTACGTTGTTTAAAAATTCTAATACGAAAATTTGCCAACTTTTGCGTAGTCATGAAAAAAAAATTAGAAGGAAATGTGAAATTTTACTTCTTTGAAATATTTATGGAAGTTACGTTGAAAAGAATCTTGTTGATATTCGTTGGAGTCGCGAAGGTTGAAGTATTCATTATTGTAATTAATTTCGGCGACATTTCTCCTTAATTCATCATTTTAGGCGAATTCCGTTAATGTGGTATTTAATTTAAAAAAAGGTTACGGATTTTTTTTTGATACTTGAAACATCATTGCTCGTCGATGGAAAATAGAAAATCCATTTATCAACGTCAAGTCGAGTGTTACTTTGACTGTTTGAAAATAGAGTGCTGTTCAATACTGGCAGTTATATCTCGCGTTCTTCATATTAGCATTTTTTTTTCAGTAGGTGTGTAAGTAAGACGATAACGAAAAATAGAAGAAAAGGGTTTTTAAGATGTTCGTTATATCAATGGTTCTCAAACGATTTTATTTTTTAATTTGGCAATAACCTATTTCTGATTTATGAAACAAATTTTCAATACACATCACATATACTTAAACTTACCGTTATCGTATTATTTTTTTAAATCAAAAATAAAAAAATCAAATGAAAAATGGTTTAAAAATCACCAGCGAAAATTTGTTAATTGTATTCAATTTATAATGAATGTAATCATGCACAACAGCAAAGATGTATTGTTATTAAAATTCGAAGAATTATTGCTTTTTTAAAAAAAAAACGAAGCATTTTTTACAGAATGTAATTGTATTATTGAGTTTTCTCGATAACCGACGATTAACGACATGAGTGGTAAATATAAGTATAGCGCAGTTATGTCAAGATGGCTCACGAAAGAGTAATTTTTGCGGTTTAAGGAGTCGAAACGAAGCGTTTCTGTTTTTCCACGAGTATTCACGAATTTATCATTTTGGTTTTGCGCATTCGTGGTGTACCTAAACTTATATGTAGTACATTTCAAGTAATTTGAGGTTTCACTAATGTTAACAAAATTTGCAAAATTCTCATTTTAGATGGGATGTCGTTGTGGAGAAAAGTAATCGGTGCATGATTTGCAAATGCTGAATTAATTTTCATCGTATGTGCCTTTGCAAGCGTAATCGTATGAGAGCATTGTGGAAAAAGACTTTGTCGTAATTTTCTTCGTATCAAATTATAATTGAAGATTTCAATAAGTTGAACGCATGCGCACGCAGTAAAAAGGAAGGAGTGAAAGTGGTGGTTTGGCGCCGGTCGGTCGGTTAACGTTACATATTCACCAGTTCAGTCCTCAACAAATAAACTCTGCGCGCGCCGAAAAGAAGCGAGGGAGTCTGCGCGTGGTGATGAGAGGAGGGAAGGCGCGGTGACGTCAGCGTTACACATAACGCGTTACGTTTTTTTCAGTTCGGGTGCTAGTAAAGAAGTTCTCACTTTAAAAAAAATGAAAAATTGATTTAAAATTGAACCCTCGATTAAACAACGTGAATTCCTAAATCGGTTTTTTTAGCGCTGAAAATCTTATATTATGTTTTTTATTAAAAATAACATGATTCCGCTTGTTTAATACAAATGTTTTATAATTAAAATTTATGCACCAGTTTTAACGATGTAAAATAATTTCTTGTTTTGAAATAAATTGCAAAATATTTATCACAACGGAGAATTGAGAATTTTAATTGACGTGAGATTTTTTTTTATTTTCTACACGATCGATTTATATTAACACGCAATAAGTCACCGCGATGGTGTAATATATAAAACTCGTCTCGATTTTCCAATCGAATAATTTCAATAAGAAGATATCCTTTCGGGTGTATACATTTCGACAAGCCACGAGTATAGAATAAAGAATCAAAAATATATACAGAAGCATTCAATATTCTGCATTTTTAAGGTTGTAAACAAGAACGAAATTGGAACTTTTCTTCTGGGAAACTGTCGGAGGAAAATACATTTCGTATGGGTTTCCTTTTGCGAGTGTAGTTTTAACCCGGTAACTAGCTAAAGTGAATCAAGATTCGACCTCTCGTTTGTCACTGTTGCCTGTCTGCGTATATTTTATCCTGCAAGGAACGCCGTTTTATCTTTGTAGAAAATGTCGGGTTTGTTACGCTTTGAAAAGTAGTTCTTTATTTTGGTGTCAATATTCACATTGACAAATGGCGACATTGTGAGGCATTGTTTTATGCACATCGGAGCGAAAAAATTGATAAGATTTCAGGGGAAGGTGATTTCTGCGGTGATATCAACACCGGTTTTTTGTTCGCTGTTATTTAAAAATAGTTGTGTTTTTTCTTTCGAGTGCGAAATATAGGAATTATTTCGCATTTCTTACACGTATCGTCGATAAATTTCTTATCAAGCTTTAGAAAGTAAAAACCAAAAATTGCGTACGCGTCCGCTGAGAGTAACGTTTCGCCCAGAAGAAGAAGTGAAAAAGGGAAAAGTTTTTATATTGTCAAGTGTGCAGACTCCAGAAGTTCGAGATTACAAATGCGACCAGTTGGCGATGAGTCGCGAACAACGAATTGATACGGTGAAATTTCCTAAAGAGTTGACATTTTTTATGGTCTTGTTTTACTATCGTTTATATGCAGAAATATTGTTCTATTGGCATTGTATACGAATGTTGTTTTATTATGGTAGAAATGGATATTTTGTTGGGAACTTTTTTTTACGACTGGAGGAATGGTATTTTGGCGAAATACTTTTTCGAGGGGTATGTTGAATTGTAAATTTTTATGGATAATTTCTTTCTCTCGTGGGATACGTCGGTGGAAGTTTTTTAATTGATCTTTTGTTACAAAAAATAAATGGATTGTCGAAAATTTTATATTGAGGTTTGGGAATTTAAAATGAAAAAACGTTTAGGTTACAATAAACGACGAACATATTAAAATATTCGATTAAGCGGGCGTTTCGCTTTGGTAATTTGATTTTTTGACGCGATATAGCTTGACAATATGTCTACGAACGTTATTAGTTTATATATACGCGATGAAGTAGGTAATAGGTATATAAATAAATTTACCGTATGAAAATTTATCGATGTTCGGTATAGAAAAAATAGTAAATTTTGCGGTAAAACACGATTGAAAAATATGGATATGTAAATGACGTGGAATTACGTTACGATGGTGTATTAAAATATGAAATCTGTTTTTCACTCTGGCGGCATTTATTAACCTTCGACTGCTGATAGGTTTAGGCATTTAGATAATAAATATTGGTTATACGTATAAAACCTTGTTAAGCTGGATAAAATGTACTTCGGTGTAGTATATCTCGAACGAAGTAATACTTCGGACAAAATAAAGATCATTCTAAGGGTTGAGTAAATACAGATAGAAGTGGAAGTTGGCGGAGGACGTCTTAGATAAAGATAAATGAAACAGATACTTGATTCTGTCATGATATTCGAACCCCTTTCAAAGTTCCCAAGCCCGGTAAAGATTCGCTGAACGAAAGATATATCGCTTAGCCGTATTCACCTATCAAATAAGCCGACTTTAATTATTATTAATTGCCGATATCACACGTGCCGCTGTTAATTCAGTGTACAACGGAGATATGCTGCGGAGGATTAACGTGTACGATGATGGATAAAATTTTACCTTTGGCCGTGTGTGCGAGAAAGATTTTGGAATTTAAAAAGCGAAAATCATCGTTCGAAATGGGTTCGGGAAACAGCTGCTAGACTCGAGGGAATAATTTCGTGTAAATATTTTAATATACGGTGTTTCGGTAACGATTTTTCGCCTTCACGTGGCACGATTTCGATGAACGGTTCGGTATACGTGTAGGCGTGAGGTTAAGGATGTGGTGACATGTCGTCTGTTCTTGTCACGCACCTGATGAATCATTTTGAAGAGATTAATTATAACGGCGGTGAGATGAATCGAGTAATATTCCTATTCAATTTAAAAGTTGAGCTTCAAGTTGTGGT
Organism: Maconellicoccus hirsutus; assembly: GCA_003261595.1. NCBI lineage: Eukaryota > Metazoa > Arthropoda > Insecta > Hemiptera > Pseudococcidae > Maconellicoccus > Maconellicoccus hirsutus. The sequence continues at coordinate 88,330 of QBDW01000713.1, forward strand.
GTGTTTTTAATCAAAATTAAACGAGTTCGGTCGTTTATTCAATTACGATTTTATGATCGAAATTTTATACTTGATTGTCAAGGGGTAGAACATCCGGTGTTGTCAAAGACTTGTAGAAATTTTGAAAAAGACAAATTAAAATTTTACGACATGCCGTTCTATTTGTACAAAAAAACATGTCTCGAACAGCAGCTCCTTTGACAAAGTTGGAAAATATGATAGGCGTGGGAATAAAAGCACATAAATTTTTTTTTTCTTAAAATGTCGCTTGTTCGTCTCAATGACAATAAAAGTCAAAATGAAACATGGAAGCCATCTACACGTAAACTTTCAAACTAGAAAAGTTGTGTTTGAAAATCGACTGAGTCTTCTCACGTAGACGTACAGCTGCTGCTATCTGAATATTTTCGTTATCATGAAGTACAGATAAAATATCAAAAGTAGGCAAATTAAAACCGTAAGTTCTTTTTAGAATTTACCTTCGAAGAATAATTACGTTAAATTGAACTACTCTTTCGCATGCATAAAAAAGAAAATAAAACAGCGAGTGGTATTTTTCAATTTCAGTTTTATTTTCACGTTTATATTGTGAAGAAAGTCGTAAAATATTATGTCGCGAGAAAATGAATTTTCTTATCTAGAATTTTTTACATATTAAAAAAGGAAAAGGTGTAAATAAACGGTGAAAAAAGGGGTAAATATCCCTAATCGGTCAAGTCGGAAGAAAAATAAAATAGCAATTTAAAAGTGAGTTGTTTTTGAAAATTGTTACGAGATGGTTATAAAAGAAAATAAAAACGAAGATTGGTTTCAACAAGCAAACGAGCTAAATAAATACCTTCGTAATAAGTACTCAATTGAGTAAAAAAACCTGAAAGCTTGATAACTTGGTTGTAAAGCGAAAACGTAAAAAGATAGAATACACCATTGAGAGTAAGTTTTTTTTAGGGGTTTACTAATTTGAAAAAAAAATCAACGTTTGTTGGGTAGAGAATCAAAATAAGGGAGATTGTTTAAAGTGTAAAATCTTTCATCACACGTATATAATACTACTTTGTGTTGAGAATTTTCTCAATAGAATTGTTTGATTTGTATTGATTTGGAATGAACGAAAGTTTTAGGGCGTTCGATTTCAAATATAAAAAACAAAAAAGAAGGAAAACTAAGTGCATGAGTTTTAAGTAGGGGAGAATCCAGAGGGTAAATGATGAACAACAGAATGTAGAGAAGAGAATGTAAGTAGTTTAAAAGTTGGGAATTCGCTAATGGCACCTTGTCCTTCTGGCCAATTTAAAACTGCTTCTGTATCTAGAATGTTTTGGGAAAATTCCGTAGCGAATTAATAATATTTTAGGACATTTTCCAAAAGATGAAACGAATTTTCATCTCGATTGAGTTGATCTTCGATGAGGAAAAATACGAAAGTTAATTTTCGTGAGATTGTGACGAATAAAATCATCGTATAATTTATCATTATCAAAGTAAATGAACTTTTTCAAGTACTTATTCGAGTTTTTCTACGAGGAGAAATATTCCCTTCGAGATGTGTATGAATACGTATCGAATTAAAAAAAAAGAAGAATAATCATCAAATAGGAATGTTATAAAAATTGGTATAATTTTTCGTCTTGTGTTTGACTCTTAATTAGGAAATGTTGATTTTTTCGAATACGAGTACCAAGTGTAGTATTTGCTTTTTCGTATTTATAAATGTACTTTCGAGCTTTTGTAGTTTTTTACATTCATGCAATTATTTTTGTTTTCAATTTGTAATGAGATACGTAGGTGCGTTAGGGGGAATTTAATTTTCTTTTGAATGCTTAATTCAAAAGTAAGGAATGAGTGTGTTTGAGAATTCGTATTATCTCATTCATTGGTTTATTTATGATTGAACGACACGAAAAGTTTGACTTTCTTGGAATTATATGAAAATTCAATTTCTTTCGATGATTTTATAATTCCGTAATGAACAATCGTTGAGAAAAGTTCTGGTGAAATTATTCACGTTGTAATGATTAAATTTGAATTTTTAATGCTTCATCGCAAAATTTCAAATCAAGAAATCTTATTTTATAATTTAATATTTATCGCTCTCATAATTGGAATATTTTTGCATTTGCAAAAAATTCCTCGAGTTACTCGTAATAAATAAAATATTTTGTAATCGTTGAAATCGCATGTATTTTAATTTTTCAGTTGAACTTAAAGTTGGACGTGAAATTATTTACATGTTGAAGCAACGGATTACGAAAATATCGCGAGAAAAGAATATCGAACGAAATATATGCTCTAAATAAAGTTTGTTGACGTTAAAATTAAAGCTAGAAAGGATTAAGCGTCTTGGTTTTTCCGTATGTTGGTATTTTTAATAAGTTATATACACGATTACGATGGAAAATTCTGCCCGGTATTATCTTGTCATAATAATGTTGAAAATTGAAAAAAATAAACGAGCAAGAGGTGTAATTAATTATCTTATCAATAATCCCGTAATCCGATCTTAGACGCTGCCAGAGACGATCTTGTCATTGGAAAAATTATTATGCGAAGTATTCGTGAAATTGAAGACCCGAGGGTTATGGTTGATAAATGATTTTATTTTTTATATAACGAAGAAAAATCCGTCCTTATTTACCGAAGGATTCAACGGGTTAAAAAACTTGAAAATTGCGCACGTGTACAACGGTCTGTGATTTAAACGAGAAAAAAAAGCTCGGAAACAGCGGAAAGTCGAAAGTTGATGTGGAAATTTTACCACTCTAACGAATTATGTTTAATGCATAAATCCGGCGTTGGATTGTAGCGTAAAAATATGCGTTGGATAAATATTTTTCCACAATACACGCGTAAATAAATGGCATTTTTATCGTTTTGACATAGCTGAAGCGAGAGGGTTGAGTAGTGAAATTCAGAGAATAACTGTAGGGAAAATATACGTACAAAAAATAACTTTCTCCGTAAAAAAATAACGTTCAGGGTTGGCGGAATTTCTCATTTTTCCACGTCTCGTCGCTATCGTCCCGCTGCCTTTGCGCGCTTTGCTCCTTGTACACCGAGGCTACTTCGGAAATGTGATTTCTATTACGAAGACAAAATTCGCTAGGGTTTTTTTTTTCGACGTCTGTCGGAAATGGGGTGCAGACTAACGCCGAAATTGCTGCTCGATGTGTCGCTCGACGTGGAAATTTCGTTGCAATTTCCTGTTTTCATTTTTTTCTCTACTCGAGATGAATTTCCATATTATGAAACGTGGTGCACGGAATAAATTCATATTTAATTTGGAAACGCGCGTAATGGGAATGTAAACGTTGAAATTTGAAATTTCTGATAATTTCGCAAAACGACGAAATTAAGTTGTGATTTCTTTTACAGGTGCGATGAAGTGCAAAGATCGTTGGATTTATTGGATCGTGTGCTCTCCGAGTTTGACGATTTTGATAGCTCAGACGTAGCGGATCGTTCGCAAACAAGTGTCGTAAAAGAAGAAGTTACATCGTTGAAAAGCTGCGGTACGCCGGAAGACGAAAGTCCTTCTGGTTTTGGAGGCCATCAGTCGGAAGACGACGGTTATATGAGTATGAATGGACGTAAAGCCAAATTGTTGTTGACTGCTTCATCGTCAAAAGAATTCACCGAATTAAACGGCGACAAAAATGTTACCACTCCTGGCACACCGCCACCATTATTTGCTCGTGTTACGAATAGGCAGCGTAATCAAAAACTCGGAGATTTTCCTCCACCTCCGGAAGAAGCTGAAAGAATTATTTCCACTTTATTGCCTAGGTTTGTATTTATACTTGAAAATATGTGATATTGTATTTAGTTGATAATTTAATGAAAAATCGGGGGTGTTATGTGAGACACACTGCAGAAGCGAGAACTTCTTCGCACAGATACATCGTAAATAGATAAATGTAAATTAATGAAAATAAGACTCCGAACCGTTATTAATCATCATTTCAATCCGTACTTATTCAAGAACTGAAGATTTTAATAAATTGAACAAATGCGCGCGCAGTAAAAAGGAAGGAGAGAGCGTGATGGTTTGGCGCCGGTCGGTCGTGTAACGTTACATATTTACTGGTTCAGGCCTCAACAAACAAATTCTGCGCGCGCCGAAAAGAGGTGGGGAGTTTGCGCGTGGGGAAAAAGGGAGAGGGAGCGCGGTATGACGTCAGCGTTACGCATAACACGTTACGTTTTTTTCGGTTCGGGGTGCTATCAAAGAAGTTCTCACTTCAAAACCTAATTATTGCTTTACTTTGAACTATGGTTCATAATTGTTCGTCATATCATTAATTTGAAATTTTCCAATTTTTTCAGGGTATCGCCTTGTAGTTCAACGCAGAGAAGTCAAAAACACAATAAAGAAATTCTAAATTGCGCAGCTTTCACTGTAGAAGAAAACGGTCGATTAGATCAGTATGGTAGACGTGCTACTACTGCCACTCAAACCACACTGGTACGTACATGAACCGAATTCTTCGCCAATCATGTATAACATTTGGAATATTATAATTCTAACTTCGTTACGTTATTCGCAGCCAAAGACGAAACATCAGCGACCATACGGCTGGCAAAAAGAGATAACCAATCAAGTAACAAATCATTACTCTCACGAAGCGATTAACGGTGTACCGAAAACGTGTTCAAAATACGGTAGTTTACCATGTGACGGAGCTTTATACCATGATAATTATCCACCGCCTTGGCTACAACGTTACGGTGGTCAAGTGCCTCCGCGTACCGTACCCACAGTATTAGACCGACATCGAGAAGTTCGAAGATGTACTGCTGATAGCGACGAAACTGTATTGAATACGGTACAGGAAATGGTCGACGAAGATCCGGCGAACTTTTCGGACGACTCGTTGGAAGATGTGCCGCCACCACCTCCACCTCCGGCTTCCCTGCAACCGCAAAACAAAAGGGGCAGTATAGCTTGGGAAGTTTCCTTAGAATCGGATAACGAAGCGTTAATGATACCTGGCAGCACAAAAGTTGTTGGCAAAAAGCAAAGGAAATCTATCGATCATTCTAGTAATTATCTTTTTTTTCTAATTTTTCTTGTGTACGAGTATTTATGAATGTGTTCTTTTCCTTTAGTTCTTTTTATCTGGGGTTATGTAAAGTATTCGAAATAACGTTGCATTAGTAATCAATAATTTAAAAAAATATATGAAATGAAAATCTACAATATGTATCTGAAGTATTGACTTCAAAAGATGAATTATTTTCAAGACTTAAATATAGTTGATAAATTGCATTTAAAAAAAAAAACTAAAAAATTGCTCATGTTTTACGCTTGAAATGTTTTTTTTTTTTCAAAAAGTTGTACCTATTTAATACTTCCGCACGTAGATTTAGATTGATTGCAATTCACTCGTCTACATTTGAAAAAGTAACAGAAATTGGTGGTAAAATGTTTTTATTTTCCACTTTTATATTGAACCGGTGATTTCTATGAATTGAAATTTATGCTCATTAGATTAATTGAATGGTGAAAAAAAATTGTATCGAACCACCTGCCTCCACATTGAAAAAAAAAAGTATTTCACGAATTAAAATTCACCTATTCATCTTGTTTTCTTTTCTTTTAATTGAAACGTTGATTCAAGATATTTTACGTTTATTTTAACTCGAACAAATATTATTACTGAACGATAATTCAATAAAATATGAATGTACTAATGAAAAAAATAATCGGTTTTCTATTCCGCACAGATTTATAGTCTCTTTTTATCAAACAATGCTTTCTATGTGCATTGTTCTTTCATGTTTAAATGTTTGTTTACTCGATTTAAATATTTAAAATATATGGTTCTGCTAGTTGGAAACGTAATAATGTTTGTGCTCGTACATACATATAATGCATTTTAAATGTGATGTTTCATTAATACAATTTTTGCAGGTACTGGTTCGTTAACCGCGTTAAACGTATACGATGACTGGCCCGAGCCACCAAATGATGCTGATAATTCGTTAAATTGTTTAACATCAGATACAGATTTGGATAGTACCACAAACGATTCTTATTCCACGTTAGATTTGCCGAAGAAGTCGAATTTCAATGGAGGAACGTACGTTATTAGAAGAGGCAATAAAAAAGATCGTATTCAATTGAATGAAATGAAATCACCAACGGAAAAACATTCATTGAAAAGTCCTTTGTTTGTGAACGGAGAAACCGATCTCAAAAGGTAACAATTAATTCGAAGTGATACTTTTAACAGAAAAACTGCAAATGTAGTATGAATTTTGTATTTAATTATACAAGAGCCATCTTGAGAAACGTATGAAAAATAAAAATCAAAAATTGTTGCATACATGTACCTGTAGATTCGCTGCTACGTTTTTAAATTTAAAAAAAATTCGTTATTCGTTTTGATTTAAATCTATTTTTTTAATTTTTTAATTTTAATTTATTTTCAATATATCTACTTTATTTATTGTCAGTCTAATAATTTTGTATATTTTAATTGTATTTTAGATGCAGTTCAACCTTTGACAATATTAAAACATTATTAAAAGAAGGATTAGTCGAAGGACTAGACGATTCACCGCCAGATTTTCATCCTCCTCGACCACCGAAATTAGGACGCGGCATATCATTACCAAATATTTTAAACGATAGTATTTACGAACAAGAAACTAAAACTAGTTTTATAAGTAGAAACAAAAATGAATCGGTCAGCTCGATGGAGCAGCCTTTGGAAAACGCGACTAATACGCGTAAAACCACCGATTCTGTGGATGAATTATCGGAAAGTCTTCTCGAGAAAAGCATTAGCACGGAAGATGATAAAGTGAACGCATGCACGGATAATTATATCGAAAAGCAAAGCGTAGCCGTTCAAGTATCGGCTGATTTTTCTCAATTGAATAAAGAAATCGCCGAACAAAGTATCAGTTGTCAAACGGATAACGAAGAATTAAACTATTGGGTTCACAAAGCGGCCAACACGGCTGAAAACATAACTTCGACTGGTACACATAAACGTGGAAATAAAGACAGTATTAACGAATCTAAAATGAACGGTGTTTCGGAACAAGAAAGTAAAATAGATTCGTCCATCGAAGATTTACTTAATTATGATAAAGTTGACAAAAAGAAAGAATTAACGCTGGAAATAGCGAAAGAAGAAATTATACGCGATAATTGGAGTTCCATTACTGCCATACCGGAAGTACACAAAGTTAAAATAAAAGAAAATACAAATTTATGTAATGGTGTATCGGAAAAACCCCGTGGAGATTTTAGAGTAAATGTCGAAATTCTTCCTCATGAATTCGGTCCTTTACCGCCTTCGCCGGTTGAAGAAGTAGAAGACGAATATTCAGATATTTTACAATCCGTACCGGTCAATAGGAAATCTGATAGTTTGAATAATGATTCTGTGTATCGTCGCAGCAGCAGAGCCAATGTATCCGGCTCTATTAGAAGTAATAGAGCGCCTGAGATTCCTCCGCATAGAGATCAGACCTCTAGTTTAAAAACTAGATCTGTTGATGCTGGATTCACTAGAAATCACAGAACGCAATTTTTAGGATCTCGAAAAGAAGTAATTATATGTACCTTTTTATAGCTGATTTTGTGTTTTAAGTTGTAAATAAGGTCATATTTAATTTACTTACAAATAATGATGCAAGATGCAATAGAAGTGAAACCGTTGAAATGCAAAACCAATGAAATTTGAAAACGTAATTCAATATATTTAGATTCAAAATTCCACATTATTATCGAGATTAGAATGATTTCATTTATTTACCATCGAATATGATTTTTTAATTCATGGGACAATTATTCGACAGTACATCGATTTTTTCAAGAGACGAATTTTCATTACAATTTTATTTTGTTTTATCGAAATTAAATTAATAATTACGACATCGACAGAAGCTATAGTTGTTTTATTCGTGTTAGTTAATAACTCTGTAGCTTGAAGATAATTATATATTTTCAAAATTTTCTATCAACTCAGTAAAATTGATCGCAAAATGATTAAGGAAATATTGTAGTATTGTGGAATTTTCTCTGTTCATTAGTTTTTTTGTAAAAATTATGTGGT